>JAHDVE020010380.1:0-16245 GCA_022606495.2 Halesus radiatus
ATTCGGAATTGAAACGTTGCTTAAAATGGCTTTTAGCCGTGTTTGGTGACCAGATGTGAATAGCCAGGTATTTCCCCACCTTCCTCTTCCCCTTCTCCTTCCCTGTCCCAATACCTTCAGCCTCACAACATTCCCCAATTGGGGATGCCAAAGTCTCACTGGCTTCAGGCGGTTGGGAGCAGTTGGGATTCTTGTGCGGTATTCATATAAAAAAAATATGTATTTAAAAAAAACTCCTAATTTTTAAGAAAATATGTTTTATTTTTATATTTATTATGGTTATTACTAAGTTCAGCAATTATTTTTAGTTTGCAAATGTTTTAGTCAGTTTGAAAATGACCTTGAACGCCGGAACAGCTGTCACAGTAATAAAAACTAAAAATCCTTGTAGAACTTAATAATAACATTATTAAATTTGATTTACATAAAAATTTTAAAAAATTAATGTTTTACGTATTAAACACAAAAACAATTAATATTTATTTATTCACGCCTAGAAGGCTTTTGCTGTTGACACATTTATCACATAGTTATACAATGGAGTGTAAATAGAGTACATAAAATAATAATTAGATTGTAAAAGAAGTGAGTAGATACAATATAAGTACGTAATTAAGTTTTTTTTTAAATTCTCTAACGCTTAATTTTTCTGAGATTAGGCACAGCTTTTTAGCCTTTGTGAAATGCACTCCACTACTTATTGTTAAGTCCCTAACCATAATTGAAAATTTTGAAGGAAAAACAATTAAGTATATCAGAAAGTATTCCGAATTTTTTTTAAGAAGCAGTTATACGTAATTACAAATAATTATAAAATTCTTTTATAGTATTCCATTAAACAGTTTATCTAAAGTTTCGTAATTATTGAATTTTCATTAAATATACGTATAAGCACTTATTCCTTAATACGCAAAAAACTAATGAAAAATATTGTTTATCAGTTTAATTACAACGAGGAACAACTATGTCAGTCAACGGAGAAGGAAAATCACGCATTTTAATTAATTTAATGGTTTGTAAAGATTCAAGTTTTTTGTACTTCTTTTAGGTTAGGTTTTCTTTTCTTTACGAAAATACACAAACTGAGAACCTGAAAACCAATTTTTTGTCTAACTAATATATTGTATTATATATAAAATAGGCTTCAGGTTAAAAGCTTAACCTTTTATTAATTATTAAAATAAAAATACGTGCTTATATGCATATGCTTTCAAAATATTGCGAGAAAAAAAAAATAGGTACTTATGAAGATTGTTTTTATTTTTTATAATTTCATTAAATAAAAAAATAGTAATTTGTTTAAACCACCATTTAATAAATACAAATCTGTATTTAGAATTTTATTTATTTAATTTTTTATAATAATAAATTATTTTATTTTATTTTCCGTACCTTGTTATTTTCATGATTTTATTTAAATAAAATTATTTTATTTTATTTTCTGTGCCTTGTTATTTTCTTGATTTTATTTAAACAAAATTATTTTATTTTTAAAATTTCTAATATAAATTTTTAACAGCGTAGTTGACGGCGATTTATAGCAAGGCGATGCTTTGATAAACGATTATGATAGCGTTTGTCTTTTTTTTCCCAGGCCGTTCGTGTATAGCGCAGATAAAATTTTCTATTTCAGCCATGTTGAAAAAGAGCAAACACCGTCGCGCGAACTTCGCGCGCAAACATCAAATCAACTGATCGCGTCGCTGAAGTCCCGCGCGGCACCGCGCCATTCGTCGCTTGTTATTTGTCACGTGGGACCCTACCAAGATATTCCAACCATTTGCAATTTTTATTCCACGTTGCATCGCGTCGTTGTCGCATGTTCCTTCGCCCACGTAAGACGGAGCGTTATTGTTAATTTGTTTGTAATTTGTCTATTCTAACATTATTTTTTTGCATGCTGTTTATCCTTATGACGGAAACTTCGTCATCAAAACATGTTGACACATATTTATATATTAAACAGTGATGTACAAAAAACTATTTCTCATTACTTTTATTGATAACGATACCGCAAAATGAAACATTTATTGAAAAAAAATCTATATGTCTACCTACGTGTTTCAAAACCAATAACTAAAACAAGCCGAACTTTTTACTAAGCTACTGTTTTACTTAAATTGGTGGCACGCCTAGCTCGCACCCCTCCCTCGTTTCTTCCTCTTGCGTGTTAGGGCATATCTATGCGTTACTTGCTCTGTGAGTTAAGTGAATAATTTGTTTCCAAAATGTGGTTGTCAAATTCAGGATAATTATTTATTACTCAAACAAAACTAAAAAGCATACTGAGAACATAACCTAAATAAAATACATAATAATAATAAAAAAATTCTACTGTTAATTCAATTTTTTTTTTAAATTCAGCCTTTAATGGGTACATTTTTATATAAAAAATATAAACACAAAAGTACATATTTATTATGTATTATTATAAAAAAAATAATTATTTCAATATGCATACGATTTATTACTGTGTATTAATTATTATATTTTTCCTAAGTAAATGATTATCTATAAAAATATATATACGAGTATGTACATGTACATATATACTCGTACAAACCATTAAAAAAAATCCTTAGGGACACACTCTTGTAGTAAAGTTTCTAGAAGTCTGTTTATTATTATTGAGTCCTACGTATTAATAATTTTACAATACTTTCTACTTGTATAGTTTTCTACATGTTTAGTTTTCTACATTTTCTAGATGTATATTTTACTACATGTATAGTTTTCTACATGTATAGTTTTCTACATGTATAGTTTCCTACATGTATAGTTTTCTACATGTATAGTTTTCTACATGTATAGTTTTCTACATGTATACTTCTCTACATGTATAGTTCTCTACATGTATTTTTTTCTACATGTCGACCTTTTGGAATAACAAGGTTCCATCTGACACGGCAATGTTATGCGATAATGAGTATTAAAGTTACCTTCTATAGAGCACATTATCGCATGACATTGCTGTGTCAGATGTAACCTTGTTATTCCAAGGGGTCGATTTATAGTTTTCTATATGTATAGTTTCCAATTGTATAGTTATCAAAGGTCATATCGATGTGAAGAAAATTGGAGCATTTTTTAAAATTTCCTTTTACCAGAATTTGAATCCTCGTCATCTGTAAAAATTTCAACGCGTCATGCGCTATTAAATGTCATCCATAGATTAACTTAAATATAATCGCCCATTACAACTGCCGCCCCAGCCTAGTATAACAAGTCTGCAGCGTTGGAATGCGCTTTCGTTGGCCATACAGCCTTCCGCGTCCCCTCCCCCTCCCGCCCTACCGCACCGCCCTAGGCAATCTCGACTCGATACCGTAGGTAGAACGTAGAACTACAGGCACTACTGTGGAGACAGACACTGCCGTGTTTACAATACAAATCCACTTAAACACTGTTGTGTTCATATCACAACAGATGGAGATTAAACGTTTGCTTACGAAAGGGAAAGACCAGACTTATATAAAACCTACTTGTTTCTTGGGTCATGTCAACAGTCATAATAACAGTATGTCGTATGTGTGACACGATGTATGATTGTGAATAAAACAAGAAATATCTACCAATACAGAGTTGTGTGGGTGTGCGACAGTTCTTTTATGTATTTTTTAAAATTACACCACACAAGAGTCCCCACTGCTTCCATCCGTCTGGACCCAGTGAGACTATGGCATCCCCAATTAGGGTATATTATGAGGGTGAACTTATTGAGGAGGGGAAGGAGATACGGAATAAAAAGGTGGGGAAGTACCTGGCTATTCATATCCAGTCATTAAATATGGCTAAACCCAATTCAAGTAACGTTCCAATTCTGAATGGTCGTCGTTCATCGGGGCGATGCTGACAGTATCCACCACTCTGGAACGTGCGGCAAATATACTACAAATTACTTTTTAAATTAATAAATTGAAAAATAACACAATTTAATAACAAAATTTGTTTAATACTTGTTGATATTTTTATAATATTATTTATCTCTATAACAAAACTGTCATGCTGTTGTATTATATAATATTGTTGAACTAAACTCCTGCTGACAAGCTACTTATAGTGGCTTAGCGGGTGCAAGTTCCCTTTGTATGTAATTAATATTATGCAATTTAAAAATAAATAAAAATTACTTGCGCACGCCGGGATTTGAACCAGAAACCTCTGGATTTGTAGCCAAGGATCGTAATCACTCAACCACGGATACCGTCATATCTCTCCTTACCACTGTAGCAAAGCGGAGTAATGGTTAATCAGTTTGTACAATTGTAATATTTTCTGTTTGTTAGTTTAATTTATAAACCATTTCAAGTGTGGTTGTAATAATAAAAAAAGTTATAGTACATACGTTTTATCTTTTAATTCATAAAAAAACGTCTGCTAGTTAATTATTATAACGCGTAACAGCTGTTTCGCCTTCCGAGGGTATTTTGGATTGCTTATATAGCTCCGTTTTCGTGAGATGTTTACCTCAAGGACGCTTTACGGCTAATTTATTAATCAAATTGAAAGACACTTTGTTTGAATCCACTTTTATTTTTGTATAACTAAATCAACTAGTTTCGATTCGACTGAATCATCGTCAGTACTTAATATATAGTAATGAAATAATAGGAATGTTCATGTATATATCGATGTAAAAATGGGGAAAAGAAATACAATATTAAGAGGAATACAACAATATAACAAGAGAAACATGCAATAGAATACATATAATTATGTAGACAATGAGAAAAACATGATTTTTTAAAAATATGTATTTGTTTTATTTATTACAAAAAAAATACATAATTTTAACAAAATACATCATATACATGATTTTTTAAAAATATGTATTTGTTTTATTTATTACAAAAAAATTACATAATTTTAACAAAATACATCATATACATGATTTTTTTAAAATATGTATTTGTTTTATTTATTACAAAAAAATTACATAATTTTAACAAAATACATCATATAAATGATTTTTTTAATATCCTATTGATCTACTCTCTACAAGTAAGCTCAAGTAGCTCATGGTTATGGGAGGAGTATTTACATTCGTAAAGATAAAATAATAAAAACAATTCAGTTTGTAAACAAGCTTATTAAATAACTACAAACGTAAATCAACAGAACACTTTTAGAATAATAATAAATAAAAATAAAAACAAATATTTATTTATATGCTAGATAGTATACATTAATAATAATAATAATAATAGTTGGATGACTTGTATAGCGCCGTTTTTGTGAGAAATCACCTCAAGGGCGCTGTACAAATATTTCTTAACTAATTATGTACAGACAGATACAGAAAAACATACTTACCTGGCAGGTCGCTTCAGATGAACACAGTTTTAGAAAAATTTAATTATAGAGATGATAGTTTTACATGGTTATTTGTTTCTCCCTTTCTATTGATGTTACATTAAGGGTCCAGTATAAAACCGCGTATTCACCGCCGTTAGGAATTTTAGGCCTCAAACTCAAAACCACGGACCACCACGATCCGGCAGCAGGATTGGGGAAATGTGGATAATGTAGACCACGCCGGATTAAAAAAAAATGTTTAGCGTATTGATGCAATACGAAACAAAAGACATTTGCTCTATATTTTTTTCTTTTATTCGCTGTATAACAATAAATTAATAGAAGCTTGACAGACTTAACTTAGCAGTCGGAAAAGGGAGGATTTTTTTGCCGCTTACTGCAAAGTAAAGAAAGTCGATCTGTTGGTAGGTAGGGTAAATGATGAGAATATGTTTTTTTTTTAATTTGTATATAATATATTAATAATTGACAGTACCCATACAAAGTGCTTCCCCTTCTCAATATTTTTTTTGTTACTATTTACGTATTTATTTCTTCACATCATAATCTTTTATTTTTGCTTCGGAAATATTATAGAAATGGGTAACGTGGACCACCTGCTCAAAAATACTTATAAGCACAGTTTTTGACATATGAAATTATTTTCATGGTTTTTGAATCGAGGAATCCGATTTTCGATTGTCCACTTGTGGATTCAAGATGGTTGAAATGAATTAGATGCTTTTTATATGGCTGTTCTTTCAATGGCTTTGGTTTTTATTAATGGTTAAGGAATCTGACTATTACATTTAACTTAGGAACCAAGATGGCGGATGTGAATTAGATCCCGTTTATTAAACGGGAATAAGAATTATTTGTCTTTGATAATTTTTGGGATTTTGAAACGCCCTTCAATATTGTATACTAAACAGCAGTAAAAATATAACATAGGTAGATAACGATGATTTACAACCCACTCCAGACGCAGATAATAAGCTTGAATACAATTCTCCAGTAGTTCAGTCAATGAAGGCAATAAGAAAAACTGAAATTTTGCAGGTGAATAATACCTATAACAGGGAGTATTTTCACAAGTCTCCTATTTTCCCCTTGCCTCCTGCATGCCAAAGTGATCAGTCTAAAGAGAGTTAGTAATGAATACGTTAGCGAAATTACGAATATAGTTTACTGTTGAAAGCAGCTTACTGTGCTTCCACTGTGGGTAACTTCTATTATATTTACCCTGGATGAAGCTTCTTGAGTTAAGCAAAACCGGTTGGTGAAAATAAAATATATTCGTGGTTTATAACAACGTGTTTCATTTACTTAATACAATGTCAAACCACAAAGTGATTGCTTCTTATGAAAATATGCTACAATATAATTTGAAATCAAATACGTTTCTAAGGACTTAATAGTGTCCGAGATACAGCGGTTCTAAATTATGCAAATTTTTTGCATAATTTAGAACCGTTCTCATTCTTCGCTATTTTTTAGTGTTTTGGTGAATTTTGACAGTGAAGGAGTAATTTTTCGGCAAAGGTTAATCTATACTTTTTAAAGTAGGCTAAAGATGGTACAATTTGAAAACAAATTGGTCTCCAAGGACCTAATATCGTCCGAAATACAGATGTTCTAAATGAAGAAAAACATTCTTTGTTATCATTCTTCACATTTGATTTCAGTGTACCTCCAAACATTTTAATTCCGATTTTGAACCAAATCGGTAGAGAACTCAAAATTCAAAATGATCATCGAAATTACTCAGGTTGACATTAAATTTGACATCAGCACCCCCCTAACATGAGTTACGCTGCTTTCTAACCAAATCGGTGTGAATAGCTAGAAATTCAAGATTAAAGGCGCTAAAACTATGGATTTTGATAGGCACAGATCGGCATACTTATATATGCAGTCAGGGGCGTTAAGATTGTAAATTATATGGGCACAAAAAATGTTAAGATTTCAAAAATTATTCGTTCATTCATTAGTTTTGCTTTTGACAGCCTGCAAAGATATAATCTTGTAGATCTGTACCACGTCCGTCAGTTTTTTTCCAGTGCGCAGGTCTTTTATATTGTGACGTATAATAAATTAATCACTTTTTGGACCATCTTAAAGAACGTTGCAAAGAAATGTGATTACAACAACAAAAAAATCGAAAATACGTAATTCTTACATTCCGGTGGCAGTTTAACACCCCTCTTCCCAGCTATTCGTCATAAAACAGACAAAATATCGAATTTCAAATCGACGTCCGCTCGCTCTGAATGACTTCTCACAACTGATTTACGCCGACGAAATAAATAGTTTTATCAACAATCGCGCGGGCCAGAAATTCTCATACGTTTTTTGTATGACGGAACTCAATTTAAAAATTCCTGAACTTTGAGGGAATTACAGTGAAAATCTAAATTTACTGAATTATTTTTAATAAACGCTCTTGGTTCTTGATCTTATTTACTCTGAGAATGTGGAAGGATTTTAATTAAATATGTTTGTAATGGATGCAGCTAACATAACAGCGAAGGCACTGTCGAGCGTTTTACTTAAAATTACAGTAGATATTTCATATATAATGTAAAAGATTACAGTTTAAGAATTTACGTCACTGAAAACCTTAGAAACTTTCGTAACTTTCTGTTAAGAATTTGCAGATAAATTATGTGTTGTATTGCTTACGTTAGCATACCGCGAAGTGACGTTTACCGCCTTATTTGAGTCTGCCCCCTTAAGGGTACAATACGTCATTATATAAGTTCAGGGAGTTAATTTGATTTTTGAATTGTTCATATTTCATTGTATCGGATACATTAATATTGTTTTTCGATAATAATATATTGTATAATAAAGGTAACAGAATTATAAATTCTTCAAAAGATTGGCATTCACTTTGTGGCGTCATTATTAATAAATAAATAAAAAATTACTTTGTAATCACTACTTTATTAATATGTACATTTCAACATGTTTCGAAAGTGAAGCTTTCCTCATCGGGGTATACAGAATACTAAAAAATAATAATGTCAAGTATGGACAAATAATGAACATAGAATAGACAAATTATAAACATAAATAAAAATTGATTGAAGTCAGTAAGTAATTAATCAAAAAATTTAATAAAAAAATTATTATAAAACGTTGAATAACAAATTTATATTAGAAATTAAAAAGCAAAAATACTTTCATTATTAATATTAATATGAAAATAAATTCAAGAGATAACTATTTTAAAAACAAAAACAAAAAGTTTTTTTATTTTATTTAATTGACTATTAACATTTTTTCTAACTTGTCTAATTGTAAACCGGTCGTATTTGTACGTAAAGATTTTAAACCTTTATTTATTTCAAAAGAATGATTTGTTTGCAAAATACTGTTGGCAAATTCAGAATAAGTATTAGTACTTAAATAATTAATGAAATATTTGTAGTATTTCAACGGGGCAATACTGAAAGCGTCTACCGCACTTTATAGTAACCTTCCAGTATTCCGTTGAACTTTAGCATTGCGTTTGTTAAAATATATATACGGCTCACTTTTGATATTTGCTTTGAGAATGGTATACATGTTATACTATATCTATAGAACGTATACCCCTTCCTGAAACGGCTATAGCTTTGTTCGTTGATCATATCGGAATACTGGGTACTGCCCGAACGCGATTTTTTTTTTCCCCACTCATTTTTTTCTCACCATTTCTCATCATCCAGCCTCACAACATGTTATAAGATCTATCAAACAGTTTACTAAACACGAATCTATTACTTCTACGTGCAACTGCATTATAAGGTCCAAACATGAGTACGCTTCTGCTGTATGGGCCCCATACCAGAAAAAGTATGTAGAAATGATAGAACAAATCCAAAAAAAAATCTCTGATATCTATGAGAATGCATGGCGAGTACCCGAAATGTATGCACCACGAAAATTTGCTCTCTGAGACGAGCTACAAAAGTCTCTCTTGCAGTAACAGCGTACAAAATTATATACAATTTGATGAAACAGTCCGTACCTCCTGGAATACCATTAGCTGTTTGTACCAAACAACTACTGTCAGAGGCGGCACCACGATCTGATCTGAATACCACATGGTAGAACAGACGTGTTTGCTCAGTACAGCATAACAAGGGGTATGGTGCTTCTAAATAACATAAACCTTGAAGGTTTCAAGAGACATGCAAAAAATGTAATAAAAAAAACCTTAAATTGTGAATGCCATAGTGCCCTGGCTCCAAATATTTGGGACCCTTTACTATGGCAGTTTTTTGCTGTCGATGTTCCCAATATTTATAAAAATAAAATAAAAACATTAGTCCTGCATACATTAACTCAGTATCAATTTGTTCTTGGGTGTTCCTGGAACATTCTAAATTAGTTCCAGGTACAAATGCCTTCAAATTTCATAGAATGTGAACCTTTTTTGTATAGTGCACAGCCGAAACAGGAATGCAATTCATGTGAACCTTGGTTTTGCACAATAGCTCTTTCACTTGTACGTTCGTCCCCTATTTCGTACTTATTGTCGTCTGGCAGATAGATAGTGGAGGAATTCTAGGAATAAACACTGAGCTAGACAGAAATAGTAGTTAAGTGATGAAAAAAACTTCGTTTCAAAAGACTTGCATCACCGTATGATCGAGATTACAGGACACTGAAGCTTTACTTTCAGGGAACGGATTCAGACTATATTTTTACTATTTTATGGGAATTATACTTTTATCACACTACTGTGAACAATCGACCCATTCTGGAAAATAGACAAGAAAATAATAATAATAATACTGGATTATTTTTATAGCGCCGTTTTCGTGAGAAAATCACCTGAAGGGCGACAAAATAATTTATCTAACCTGTTACCTATCAATTAGACTTATATTAATAACTTACATCTACGATTTATTACTAACGGCTCGTAACTAAGATTTTTCTCAATTTCTCAATTTCAGTGAAAAGATTGACATTACTTCAAGCTCACTGACACGCCCACAAGGCATGTGATTATTTTGATATATTACTGCATTATCCTAATTTGACGGAAACTCCCCGAAACAACCCGCACAAGACAACCCCCATTCCATGGTCGGCCATGGAGACATTCCGAAGAAAACTACATGCACGATTTAACATTTAGTTAAATTGTAACAATATCAGAATTGATATTAGAAAAGTCGTTTATACAATATGTTGATTGCACGACATTGGCTATTATTTCAGTTGCCTATCAGATTTATTTAGGAAATTTAATAAAAAATATTTTTAAACAGTTGTACACTAATACAGAGATTAAGATACATTACAATAAATGAGAAATTGTAAAAAATATACATAGATGGACAAATATTAGGAATAACAAATAGTACAAGTAATCATACATTTATATGATTTACACAATACTGAAGATGATAATCTGTATCAAATATGCAATAAGTGAAAGGTTGATAGGTAAAGTATAAAAAGTCATGGGGCATTTTTGTAACTATTTTGTGACATAGTTCAAAAGTAGTTGCAAAACTGTCCGTAAATTATATTGAAAATGTCAACGGTCAATGGAGCACCATTGGCAGTCGAGTCGCTCTACCGATTGGCGTGTTCTGGTTAACAGAATTTCTCGCTTTCGAAGCATAAAATAGTTCATGGGTTCTCCCACGAGTAAACTTGTTAGGGACGTATAAGTTTACCTCTTTCAACATAGCTAGATTACATATGGTTTCAGAGATTAACTTAAAAAAATGTTTACTAAAAATATTTTTCGGCGGGCTTCTTAGACGTTGAAATCAAAAATATGTATGTAGGAATGAATAATATGTACAGTATCTCATATAATCATGGTGTCACTGAGATTATCTTGACAGGATTATTAGCCTACTTTTAGCTTAGTTTCTACCAACTTGACCAATGTAAATATCGTCGATAGGTAGTTTCAAAAGCAATTGAAATACCGGGCTATGGGTATCTAATACATTCGCGGAGATGGCGGATGTATTTAAGCGTAAGTACAAGAAGATTAGTAAAGCCTAAAATACGAACGCAATTAAATCAACTTTACCACTGCCAGATAGTACCAAGCTAACCTTATTTTTTCTGATTGTTTTAACGTTGTTTTTTTCCTCTTTAATATTCGTTTACTTAATTAACTTCTCCACTAACCCGCTGACAGCGCGTAGCCCAAATAACGTGAGGTCAGTTGTATCCCTTAACTATGATAAATTGATAATGTTTTCCAACTGTGAACTAATATGCTATTTTATGTTTAATGGTACCAGCTTTATAAAAAGTTTTGAAGCCTTATAGAAAGTTAACAAGATTTATCAAATTGAGGTGGCTCCTCAGAGCGATGTATGTAACCAGAGGCGTGTACATAAGCACTGCTTACCCCACCGTACTCACATACAAAATAAATAGAATTTTCGCAAGAAATCAATTTTCACTTTGAAAGTACTAACGGAAGTTCCAGCTATGAATCACAGCGCAGCGCGCGCCCTACCGACCGTGCTGCTGTAACGTAAAAAAAAACAGGAACTAAGTATGAAAAATGACAAACATGTCACATATTCAAATTTTGACTGTATTCTACACAAAAATGTACATGTGTGATCAATGCGCATTCGAGGGAAGACTCGTTTATGTTAGCGTCGAGAAAGGTCATGTCTTTCCGTAGATACCCAAATATAACAATCAATGCCATGTGTTGGTACCATGATCATTTATTTGGCTTTCTTTCATGTAATTGTGTTAAAAAATAATATGAAAATTTTATGTATCCAGTAATTAGCTTGTAATAAGCATAAATTAAGGCATTATTAAAAAAAATTGATGTGGCATGTAATCCCTACTAACACTTTCTAAAACCAGTAGCTCAGCCTAGTTCCTGTCCTCATTAAAAACTCTGTGCACCCCACTGCGTATAGCAGTGATGGCAGATATCCATGAAAGTATCCGACCACCGAAAGGGTTTCTTTATAAGAAGCTCGCAGGTGGAACCTGAACTTAGGTAGCTGGACAGTGTAGAATGGTAAACGGCGACTTATTTTGTATAAGGAACTGGAGGTAGACGCGGCAGGAAAAGGAAAAGAAGAAGGAGAAGCATTTCCTAAAGGCGTCCAGAACACGCCAACACACAAAAGATCCTATTATACCTATTCCCAGAGTGGTAGATATTCTCAGTATTGAATTAACATAAAAAACATTGCTTTTTTTACATTAACACCGCACAGGATACTGTCATCTTTGAGGATGGTGTGTAGAGGTTTTTTATGAAAGGGGAAGAGAGGAAGTTCTGGGACGTAAGAGATATGAGGGATGGGTAGTAATCTGGCGGTCAATATGTCCAGGAGTCGCGGACATATTAATCCATCCCTCCCACTGCAGTGGAAGGCGATGGATCGATGGAGTCCGGCTGGAGGGATCTCCCTCTCCGGCCTCTCCCGATCCAACCCACCACGCAGTTGGTGGGCAGACTCATCCGCCGCCAAGACCTGGACAAACCTCACCCCATGAACTCGTGAACCCAGCCAAGTTACCTCCCGTAGCAAACCACTCGCGGTGACCTATTGCAAAAGTTTTGGTTATCCAATGAATGGTTCCCGTGGCAGCGTCCCAAATTAAAAATTCTAACATAAAAAACATTAATTTTTAGAATTAATAGCACCCCCAATAACATGCATTGCACAGCGTTTATAAAATTATGTCCTCTGCCTGCAAACCTGCAAATATATTCAATTATCTAATAAACGGCGTTAATCTAAGGTGACCTGCCAGGCAAGTATAGCCCTGTAGAATATCTGCCTGTAAATAATATGTACTCTTACATGTTAACATCAACACAGACATAACCACTCTACAAGAAAAGGGAATGAAATAAGATACTTTGATAGAAAGCAGTCACTTTGTGGTTAGACATATATAATGAAAATAAAACAATAACTGTGTTTATAACCACGAGATTTATTTAATTTTATTAGGACCGACCGGTTTCGCTTAACACAAGCATCATCAGGGTACAAAATTAAACTGATCAAAAATACATAGGGGGTAGAAGAACATAAATTGAAGGAAAACTTTAAACTTGCTAAAAGCTACATAAAAAACATTTAAATTGCTAGACATCTAACATTAGAATGCAGACAGTAAGTAGTCGGTACTCGGTGTTGACGAAACTGACGAATTGCATGTCTTGAATTGATTATATTCAAAATTCTCTGCCCATCCTTGCGAGGATTCGACGTGACGGTGTGTGCCTACTGCCTAACATGTTCAAATATGTTTACCCAACCAGAAGAATGTCCGATTTCACTAGCATTTTATTTTATAACCGGTTGAACGTGAATTGACTGAAACTAAAATACTCGGGCTAGGCTTGCAAAACAGGCCATGGCGGTGGTGATACCTCATTGCTTCGCTTGTGTTTAATTTGTTTTTATTTTTATAAAAAACGTTCGTAGCGGCGGGTCTAAGTAAATTTAAGTGTTTTGGGAAATTGGATGATCCGTCTTGATCCGCTTCCCAAAAATGCATTAATTATAATGATCATAACAGGAAATGTGTTTGAGAAACAAAATTTATTAAATATCTTCATGTCCATATTAGTAACATTGTAGAGTAGGTGCAATACTTTCGAGCACGTCAAAAACAGCTTGCAGTCTGGCTTGAATTCTTTTGATATATAATACATCTAATACTAATTATATGCTACATCCACATCTTGCAGATTTCCATTACAAAATTATTAATCCATAATAGTGATGAGTCGTTCGTGAACGAGCCGTTCATTTGTGTCATGTCGTTTTGATGAGTCGTGAGCGTACGACTCCTGTTAAACATTACTACGGCTCAATTGAAATGTGACTAATTTTGACAAACCTTGGAATCGCTTAAGAAAGATTGCATATTTATCTAAAAAGATAAACATCTTAGAGTATTCTTACGCATTTCAACAATGGCGCGTCTTTAAATAAGGTCATTTGTTCTAATTTATTTATATAAAATCATCGTATACGTGTCTAACTTCTACAAGTCTAAATCATGCCAACAACCGTGGAACTCGTGATTAATATTTGGCGCCATGATTTATCTTAATGCATTTGGTTTCAAGGGTTCACGCATTCGTATGGAAAGATAAGAATAATTACCCTATTTACACGTGTGTAGGCACTTTGCAATGAATAAATTCAATGAACTGTGCCTGACAGTCTGGACTGGATGCACCCATACGCTGGGAGCCGTAGAAGCTGGGAGTCGTATGAACTGGGGTATAAGTTCATGAACTGGGAGACGTCTCTTAATATGTGCCGGCTCTTAAATGAGCCGTCGTTCAGTTGAGTCGTACGAAAAATGAATGTACCAATGCACACAGACGTAACAATTAGTGGTGGGCGAATCGGCTCGGTTTAGTGAGCCGGATCACTAAATCAGCGTTTGAACGACGGTTCGCGTCCCCCTGCACCATGCCCTCTCCCTCGCTCCCTTGGCCCTCCTAAAGACGTCCTTAAGACGCTCTTACACGATACTTTTTTCGTCCAGCTTTCATGTTGATTGTCTTTACCGAGAGCTGATTTAGTGATCCGGCTCACTAAACCGAGCCGCTTCGCCCACCACTAGTAACAATAAATTAACACATCTTTCATATTACGTGCTAGGGGAATATTATGGTCTAATATTGTAAATCGGCATATTAAGGGTTAACCATAAATATAATACAAAATTAACTCACAATAAAGAATTGATGAAGAATCCTTAATTATATGGACGTAGTTGTGCACAAAGCGTCCAACCCACAAAATGCCAAAATCGACTTTTTTATGTTTCTTAGAGATAAACACGAGATCTGTATGTGCTAAAAACATCCAAGCTCCAAATACAATAACAATATACAAAAACTGATAATCACTCCACAAATGCCGTAATGTCAAATTTTCAAACGCCTTTTTCTCAGCTTCATCTTTTTGGGTAGGATGATTTATGCATAACACGGCCATTTTGTAACTGAAATATAAAATAAATTACCAATTTCAATTTTTTATTCTTTATTCATACCGCTAAAGTTAAGTATAATCTAAGAAAGTGGGTATTTGATACAGATGATTCATATTGATGAAGACTGGTCAGTGGCTGAGTTGGCATCGCGTCTGGGTCTCACCCAGGCGTCGTGAGTTCAATTCTTTGAAGTCCTCCATCATGACACAGGCAACATCTTCCGCTTAGTGTGATGGTAGTAGGTGATTTTCAAACATTGTCAGGTTATTCATAACCTGTGAATGTTTGTCTTTCTTTTTAAAAGAATTAAAAGAATGTCCTATTGATCTCGTGTTGATATTTGAAACTTGCATTTCACCGTACATCACAACATAACATTTTTTTTATTTATTTATGTAATTCAAATTTAATAATGTAATTATTAAGTTATGCCAGTATTTTTAGTTTTTATTATTGTGACAGCTGTTTCGGCGTTCAAGGCCATTTTCAATGTGATGTGATATGTGGTATGTGATTTTATTCACTCCCACCCCATTCTAATTTGGAAGGGTTTTTAAAAATTTATTTGATTTGCATTAAATTTTAAAAGTAATAGAAAGGAGTTCTAAGAATTAAACACAAAAACAATTAATACGTAACATTATTCTCGAAATTGAAAACTTTGTAAGCTTTTTAAATTTTTTAAACTTTGTAAACTTTGCAAACATTTGAGAAAAACGAGTGATTTCTCTAAATATGGTATTATGTCACTTCCAACCATCGATATTTTAAGGACTTTTTCCCATGCTCCCACAGAGCAAATAATACATAGAGATGCTAAGGTAAGAATCCAAAATTCGGGAGGCGAGCTAGGCGTGAGCCAAATTAAAAAAAAAAAACAAACAAACAAACAAAAAATAAGTATAAAGGTTCGGCTTATTTGCAAAAACCGAATATGTTGTTAGTGTTTCGTTTCACCTCTTTTATAAATGTTTT
>JAHDVE020010381.1:0-111197 GCA_022606495.2 Halesus radiatus
ATTTGACTGAGCTCCTGCTTTAAACCGTTTATATATAATATTGTTGCCTTTCCGGCCATTTCGGTTTGCAGCAATATCAAGTTCTTAAGAAATCTTGTTACGTCGATGTGGTCAAAAGCAACTGGCGGCAACTTGTTGAGATCTCGGGCCACAAACGTTGGTAGTTGGTCTGGATCTGTTTCTTTCACGATTTTTATGATATCTTGTAACGTTTTTTGTTGTTTTTCCATCGCCCTTTCCTGTGACGCGACGGCCTGGGACGGCTTCTAATTAAAGGCATTTAGCACCTTCAATTTCGTCCTCTTGGAAACTTGTGGAGCATATTTGTACAATGCTCACTTCGTCTAAAACATCCACTCTGTACGAATGTTAATAATTCGTTTATTACTACGCGACCGGCGCATTTCGTTGACATTTTAATTGAGCGGTTGTAAACGCGACCGGTAACGGGCGGTAGCGGCATC
Organism: Halesus radiatus; assembly: GCA_022606495.2. NCBI lineage: Eukaryota > Metazoa > Arthropoda > Insecta > Trichoptera > Limnephilidae > Halesus > Halesus radiatus. The sequence continues at coordinate 465 of JAHDVE020010381.1, forward strand.
TATACGAGTATGTCACCTTTATGTCACCACGAATATACGTAATGGGCAAGAAATTCGCTTGGCAAGCGAAGTCTAGAAATGTTTGTTGTAAGTGCAAAAAGCGATTTTTATTTATTTTGTGAAGAATTTTGTAAAAAAAAATATCGAGGGAATCTTTCATAAGCAGTATTTTTCCAAACTTGTTTCTTACATGCGTTCATAATTTTCCAATGAAAAAATATATTGTTTAGTAGATTACGCTTATATTTTTTACAAACTAATTGTCAATTTTATTTTAATTCTTATGAAGGGAATTCCTAGGAAAAGGTTCAATTTAACGAAAGCATATATTTTGGTATTCATAATGTAAACCGATTCGTAGTGTAGATTAATCATATTGGTGATTTCGCTGATAACTTCTCAATAAACTGGCCAAGGTAATGTTTAAATTTAACTTTGTGCTCCAAAGTTTGCAATCCGTTTGTTAAGATATGAGAATCTATCTTTTTTATATGAATATCGCACAAGAGTCCCAAACTGCTCCCAACGTCTGTAGCCAGTGAGACTATGGCATTCCCAATTGGGGAATGTTGTGAGGCTGAAGGTATTGGGTAGGGGAAGAGGAAGGTGGGGAAGTACCTGCCTATTCAGATATGGTCACCAAACACGGTTAAAAGCCATTTCAAGCAACGCTTCGATTCTGAATGGTGGTCTTTCACCAGGGCGATACTGAGAGTATCTTATACTATATATAATAATATATACTATATATTATTTTTAAAAGAATTAATTGTGAAACAACACAAATTAATTAAATAAAATTTACTTGACCACGCCGGGATTTGAACCCGCGACCTTTGGATTCGTAGTCGAGAGCCTCACCCCTCTATCAAACAGATCCAACGTTTCTGCAGAGTCGAGGGTTTTTTATAGATATTTTGGGGCTCCCGACCAGAGGTCCCTGCCAAATTCTGCACTGGGGCACACTAGACTAAAAAAATATTCGGTTTTTGTAAAAAGCCGAACCTTTTTACTTATGTGTTGTTTTACTCCAATTGGCGACACGCCTAGTTCACCCCCCGCCCCTCTTAATCTGATTTCTTCCCCTTGCGTGTTATGACATCTCTATGTATTATTTTCTCTTCGATGCACTGTAATCACTTTTCTTTTTTTTTTACATGAATACCGCACAAGAGTCTCAACTGCTCCCAATCGTCTGGAGCCAGTGAAACTAAGGGGTATGGGTATAGGGGAGGGGAAGGAGAAGGGGGAGAGGAAGGTGGGGAAATCACGTAATGCATTTGTAGATTTCTCCTACGATAATATTTGGAATTTCATAAAAGTAGTTATAAAACAGTGCTAGAAAATAAATAATATTTTTCCACTTTATCGGAAATATCAAACAAACACGAATAGTTCTCGCCAATGGAGTTCAATAATATTATTTCTTCCTGTGTGCGTCTACTTCGACATGTTTTGTCGCGGCCATCGCCGTGCAGTGATTGTTTTTTTAGTATTCGTTATTCGTTAAAAAAGAAATAGGTACAGTCAAAAATAAACTTACCATATATTTTCACAAATGTATAATGCTATGGTTTAAGGTAGCATTCAGCCACTCCATTGGTATCGACTGAGGTTGAATAACCGTACCGAAATGGCAGAGCACTTCTGACGCTTTATAAATAATATATTGAGTTGTTTCTTTTGAATCCATAAAACACTGAGCCCCATTTTGCCCCCCCCCCCCACCTAGAAAATTTTCGGCGGGCGCCCATGCTCTAAGCTTAAATTTACTTATAAAACTGTATTCATCTGAAGTGACCTACAAGGTAAGTATGTTTTTCTATATCTGTTTGTACGTTTAATTAAATAGAGAATAGGAAATAATATATGTGAAACGCCTTTAAGGTGATTTTTCACAAAAACGGCGCTATAAAAATCATCCAACTATTATTAACATAATTATACCCGAATTTCAAAAACTACACAGCCCACCTATGGTCATAGAGCAACGCACGCCACTGTATTCACGTTTTTTTCTTTATTAATTATTTTTGAAGTATATAAATATTTTCCATGGTTTTCGACTGCCAAACTAAACACATGCCCGCATTATGGAAGTCCATACTGTTATGAAGCAAGTCCCTAACAACTTAGGTTGACAAACTACCCCGGAATTCCTGGAAAGCAAGCACTATTTTCTCTTATTATTGGCATTTGGGGCCTAGCCGAATGGTTGCCGCTCGTTTGGGGGCGGGACATAATATAAGACAACTAATAACATTTGGATGACTTGTATAGCGCCGTTTTTGTGAACAACACAAGGGCGCTGTACAAATACTGCTTGCTAGGGTTTATCTTATTATGTACAAATTGATACAGAAACGTACTTACCTGCAGCTGTAGGTCACTCCAGATTAAAACTTAGTTGAATTACAAAGTTTTCGCTTGAGAAGATATGAGTTTGCACGCACAGGACACAATATTAGAAAACACTGCACATTGCATGATATTGTAGTTACTGTTTAAATCCTATGTGTCAAGTACGAGCATATTATATTCATTAGAAGGTTATTGGTAAAAGAAAAGTATGTATTTATTTGAAACATTATTTTATTTGAGATTTAATTATTTATAGTTATTATTTAAAATGTTGCGGACTATGAAAATTTTCATTTTTTCTGTCAAGAGGAACGGCTGCGCGGCCTGTTCCAAACAAAACTTAATTGTGGATTTGAGGCTAAAATACCAACCAAAACCTAATGAATGTTTTTTTCATCTAAAGGTACAGTAAATGTCTAGTACGGATGGAAGTAATTTATTTATTTTTGTTTTACATCATGAAATAGAAGCCATTAAAGAAATTGATTTTTCCCGATTTTAGAGGCACCTTTAACAATTATTTGGGGGCTAACGGTGATTTAAAAAAAAAGTTTTAACCCGTCCACTTTAAAAACATAATGAAATGTAAAATAAAAATTAAAAATAATTAAAAATATATATTAAAATAAGCATTATGGTGGACTTTAAATTAAATTAAAAACGACCAATTTACGTTGGAACACAAATTTCCCGTACATAATTTGAAATGTCGACACGAAAAAACGTTTTGTTTTTATATTTTTTATTTACGTAATCATATTTACATTGCAAATATGATATATATTTTTAAAAATACAATAAACCCGCAAATAATTTTCGAAGTTGCCTCTAAAATTATGAAAGTAAATTTTTTTTTCATGGCATATACTTCATAATTTAAAACAAAAAAAAATTCTTCTCACCCGTACTAGATATTTACTAAACCTTTAATAAAAAAATACATCATTCACTTTGGATGGGTATTTTCACCGCAATTCCAAAATTAAGGTATTTATGAAACAGGCAGCTCAGCCTTTCCTCTTAACTGCTTTAGGTAGGTACTAACGGCTAGCTTCGCGATGTTAATTAGGTATGCAACTGAACCATTAATGGATATGACTTTCCGAAGAGATTAGTTTTGAGATTTGAGATGTTCTCTAAATTCTGTCGAGTCTTTAATCAATCTTAGATCGTATGGCAGTTTATTCCAGGCTTTTGGGCCTGACACGCTGAAAGCTCGCTCACCAAACTTAGTATCTGGTGTGCGCTTTAGTTCCTTCAGCCTTCCGATGGCCGATGCCGTCGCTGATCTAAGAGTTGACTGGCGTGAATTGGAATTTCCAGGGTTGCACAATTCCGATAGGTAAGCCGGAGCCATTCTGTTAATTGATTTAAATACCATCCAGCAAAGCTTGAACTGGATTCTTTCAGGACATTTGAGCCAGTGTAGATTTTGCTTTGAAATATTGTAAATCTCTATAACTAACCCATCACAACACAGTAAAGTACCTTTCCATACGTTCTACTGCTAAAAACCCATAAGAATGCACCTAATATACCCTAAGAAGTTTTCAACTAACTAACAGAGTTCAGCTCGTAGTATTTCATCTGACTTGCTTACTTTATAAAACATAGCCTTTTTTTTCAGATTGTTTTCACTAATTGGATAATTAATTAATTTCATTGTGCAGGCAGTAAAATGAGTTAGGTACTGTTATAAAATATGCTTTCCTTTGACTTTCATATTTGCATCTATCATTCTAAGTCAACGGTCTTAGCTGTGATTCACACATGGATCAAGTAGGTACCTACCTAGTACAAAGAAAAGCTTACCTTACCTTCAGGCAATGACACAAATATATCTAGATAGATGCCTACAACGGAGCCAGGAATTATCTGGAGACCTGGTCCCGCTGCTAACAGCTCTGTTATAACCTCCGTTTCCGTTAATAATACATAATAATAATTGAACAATTTTTCTGAGCGCCGTTTAGTGACTAAAATCACCAAGGCTCTTTGCATGTTGTTAAAGTTTGTAGCGCCTTTTAAATATATATGTTTTTAGACTTTTCTGAAAGGTTTCGAAGTTGCTTTCGGACGTCAAACCAAACGGAAGATTATTCCAAGAATGTGGACCCAGTACATTGAAAGCTCTTTCCCCAATTTAGCAGCATTCGTCCGACGCATCAGACTTGGCTGACCTGAGCGTGAGTTGCCTCTGGGTAAGATTGTCCCTCACGCAGAGATCAGAGCCAGTTCGTTCAGTGTTCACTGTTTTTATGGTATATAAAACAAATTTTAAACTGAACTATTTCTGTGACTCGAAGCCAGTGCAGGCAATCACGTAGAAGAGGTTTGATGTGACAGTATTTGGTGGCACCGCATATTAGTCGAGCTGCTGTGTAGAACACTCCTTGCAGTCTGTCCAAATGTACATCAGGCAGGCCAGCATACAAACTATTGCAGTAGTCCAATCTGTGGACTACAATGTACTTGCCAGAGTCTTGGGAGAATCTGTTGGGAGACATCCTCTACGAGTATATGATTTGTTCATGAGAAGAGGTTACAAATGAGCTGTCAATGGTATGTGACCGATGCTAATTGCGAAGGAATTTTAAAACACCAAAGAATTCGCCATCTCTCTTTCCCGATTCTCGTCTTCGGTCGATACCAGCCATTCGTGAAGGAAGTAGCCGATGAGTGACAGAGATAGCATCTCGGGCAAGCCGCGTGTGCGAGCAAGACGAGAGAGTTCACCGACCCGAGTCCGTGACTTCGAGGTGTTTGCTACCTTCCGCTCTTGACAGAATGCGATTAGTGTCATTTTACTGGAGACTTAACAAAAAAACCACGCAAATGAAATTATCTTAATCAGCACAAGAAGCGTTTGGTTGAACCTTTTTGCACACATTAAATCGTGTACACTGTACAGACTTCCATTAGAATGTCAGAAAACGTAACGTTGTGTAATTTTGACCACGTCTTGCCAAGGGCCCAATTAGTGCGCTGGTTAATTATTTTACCGTTCATTCTCCGCACGAAACCGCAAGCACTTTTCTCCACTTATATTTCCAACCCTATCATGTCAGGTTTATCAACATCCCCGTGACATAATTTGCACAAAACGGAACTGAGTAACTTCAAATTTCTCGTTTCTATTATTTTTAAGAACATTTTTATGTTTAGATTTATAGTTCTTCAAAAATATGATCCTCTTATACTACAATAGAGCACTTTTCCAACCTGATTGTCAATAACAATGGAATATTACAATGATACAGATTATAAGAAGGACTCCAGTGAAAAATATTCGGCTAAAAAAAATCTTAGATTAGCAAACGCCGATTCCGAATATACAAGATTCATTATTTATAATTACAACGTAGAATTGATAAAGAGATATTTTAAAAACATTTCATCAAACATCTGACGTCACGGGTCTCGTCCGCGCGTGTGGCTTTTTATTTGTGTGTAAATTTTTACTTCTCAATTTAGTTTTGTATTTTAAATATGTATTTTTTTAGTTTTGGCGAAATTTTAACATAATTTGGGTTGAGACTTTATAATTGTTGTTCAATATTAAAAAAGAACTATTATTATTAATAATAATAATAATAATCGGACCATTTTTATAGCGCCGCTTTTGTGAAAAATCACCTCAGGGGCGCTGTACAAATATTACTTCCTATTCTTATATTACGTCTATTCTACGATTTTATTTTATTTTTTTACATTTATATTCTCTTTTTGGACAGGCTATCATTACACATTTTCTATAGACCATATAAAGAGATGCAGTTAAATTATCAAAACTAAATTTAATGTTAAAATGAAAAAAAAAGAAGCTAACTGTATTTATTCCTTCCGATATATTGCAAGACGCTAATGATAGAGTGATTATTTCCATTATATTCAAGAATGTATTTAAGTTAAGACAAAGAATTATTATCCATATTTTTTAGGATAAATAACACAGAATACTCTTAAAAGGGTGGAGCGGCGGGGGAGGATGGTGGCCGGGGGAATTGATCCATAGGGTCCTCAACATCTTCTTTGCCTTGGTGACGCCCCTGGGCGGCGTGTCGGGACGGATTAGTGTTGGTCTGCACGTACGCCAGGTGGCGCTTGTAGGCCGGCTTCAGGATCCGGAAGGAGCACTTCAGCGTGTCGTCCACTGATATCATTGCTCCTGCGTTATCGTATTCTCCGCAGTAGTTGGGCGCCGAGAAATGGGTGACCAGTTGCTTCTTGGCAAAGAACTCATACCCGTCCTCTACCACCTGATGCACCCGGCAAATCAGGTCAAAGTCGTGCTTGTTGAGGAACTTGGCCACTATCTCAATGACGAAGGTAAAGGCTCGTTCTCGCCCCAGCTGGCGGTGTCCTTGTTGGGGTCGGACCACAGCAGGTCGGTCCACAGCAGGTCGCAGAGCATCCCACTTCCCGGTTGTATACAATATTTTTTACAACCAGCGTAGCCCGAATAGCCGTTTCTTTTACTTTTGGCACTTCACTATAACATGTGGTAAGGGCCTTCATGTGGTAAGGGTTCGACCGACCGCCAGATGTGACCGATGTCCAATGCGTTAATTCGGAAGAACGAAGCAGATTTCAACTCAAAATATTTGAAATATTTTGATTTTTATTATAAACTTGATTTAAGCTCGAAACGACAGCACTAAAATTATCTATTTTTTATAAATGTAACCTAAAAATTATTGCGGTTATTTTATGCTATTTTTACACCGGGAAAATTAAAAACTTCCCAATATTTCCAAGATAAACCAGGAGCGACTAAAAACGCAGCCGGCAGCCACGAGGGCGCCTAGACTACTAATGAAAGATATAAGAATATTTATGGGCAAACCAATTGTCAATATGGATATTATGGTAATGTTAAGGTATAGTTTCTAAAAAGGTATATAATATTTTTACTTATATTTAGTTATGGTTTACTATGGATAGAATATAAAATTATGTACGGTAAAGCTCAACCCTGTTTTGACAATTAATATTCTAACCTCAAAACTGACCGGCCGTAGATTTGGAGTGTTTTGGCAGAACAAACACAATGTAATCCGTCTTCCAGAGGGTAATAAACCATCGCGAAAGTAGTTTTTAAAAACATAATTAACAGTACCGTCAGCAATAAAATAAATTTCAAATAATGAAAACAATATTAGAAAGCAGGGAACTCACTCCTGACACCCATGCTATATGTACCATAGATTTAGCATTCATTGTACCAGTCTGAGGATGCCCGTGATAGGGTGAAACCGGTCCGGTCGAAAATAAATAAGTGGAAAAAAGTTACAAAGGTTTTTAATAAAAAAAATCATTTTACGATTATTATCTATGATTTTATTGTGAGGACTAGCGAATAGGAAGTTGTGCGTAGCTTTTATATTTAATATTTATACATTAGCGCAAGTATTGCGGTGGAGTGTCTTTGTCGATGAGAATACGATTTTTTCCTACGCACCTGGTATTGTTGTACTCGTACGTGTCCCGTTTACTGGAAAAGTATTGGGAAGTTTTTATTACAAGTCATAAAGACGGAGATGCTATTGATATGAAGAGGCCGCGAGACATTTTGGTTATTACAGGGGAGGTTGTGTCGGATGAATAACTTTCAATCTTTAGCCAGAGGTTCGGTTCCTTAATACCTACTCGGGTATAGGAAACTTACCAGTATTTTATAGCATTTCTATGTGTTTTTTTTTAAATTTCCTACAGGTAATAACTATCTTCAATACAAACGTGTGTACAATAATAATAATAATAATATTTATTTATTTGAAGGACACATTATTTAACAATAAAATGTAAGAAAGCTTTGACTGTCCAACTAGGAACAAATCCCGTTTTAGGACAGTCAAATTGACAAGTTTAGTTCATATGAAGTGCCATTATAAAAGGGATAAAAACTAGTATTGACATAGTATGGTAACATAATATATCTAGAAAAAGTATAATAATTAAGTATAAAGGGATGTGAAGAATAGTATAGAAAAAAACATTTGTGTATACCAGGTAATTTGAGTATACTATAATAATTAATATAGAATAATAGTTAAGTTAAAAAGATAAGAAAAAAAAGTAATCGTTTACGTATAGGTACCAAATAATTTGAGTATAGTATAATAGTTAAGTACTTATGAAGAGATGAGAAAAACAAATTTTATAGAGTAAACAATTATATATACGTGTTTAATAGGTACTGTTTAATATATTCTCCTTACACTCCTCTTTTCGTTGATTGTTTATAACCAAATGTTTGTCCCCTTTCCTCTCCTTGTTTAGTTTAGGGTTTTTAATCCAGCTAAGGTCTTTTCCCAAAGAACGAAGTTTGGTAGTCAGTTGCGTTTGAAGATTTTCTGTAAAAATCTAAACAATATATGGCGAATCGTAAAAATTCCAAAATTTCTTCTAACTGTCATTCTTAGAACAGAGATTAAGTAGATTAATAACTACGTTAATATGTTCGCAAAATGGATTATTTTTATTTTATATTACTATGAAATGAAATGAACTACTTGCTATACATAACACGGCCCAGGCTAACGTAGCAAGTACGGAATAATTTTATCTATTAATTCCATTAATATAACATTATTTGTGAAACTTACTAAAGTCAAATATATAATGTACACGATATCAAAATACTATAGAATGTTAATGTAAATAAACCATCTATCTATCTGCCTATCTATTAAAATTTCATATCTGTATTAATTTGAGTTTTATTGTGGGTTGGTCAAGGGCGGGATAATAGTATAATAGTTTTATAATTTGGTCTGCGATGCGATGATATTTTTATAAAATTCTCGTAAACTGATCAATATTCCGCGACCGTTTTCTGCTTCGTGACGTCACGCTATTCGCTACACCCGGCTCTGGACTTTTTTCATGAATGAATCCGCCGAATCGTGACAAAAGTACGAAAACGTTGAAAAGGTCGTAATTTTTACTTTACCCTTTTTCCAGACAATTTTTATTTTTTATTCTACGGATTTTCACACTGGTGTCCGAATGAATAGGCTTGCCATAATAGCCAAATTTGCCTACCATTTCGACCGCTGGAGACAACCACGTGACAACCTAAATTTGGCACCATGCGGGTTCACGCATTTCTCGAATCTCGAATACATGACGTTGTCATTCGTGTATTGACTGGCGGCGAGCGATCATTCCAAGATTTTAAGGAATAAAATAATAATTATGGTTTTCTGCGAATTCAAACATACTAAAATAGAAGTGAAGAAGAGAATAAACAAAAAATCGCATTAAATTCCACAGATAAGCGTTTTTTTACTGTATTTTACTCATTCAGTTATATAACACATTAACAATTTTAGTTAACGACGAAAGCATTGCAATTACTTTCACGTAATGTTGACTGCGTTAAGCAAATTTAAAAGATTTTTAAAAAAGGTCAAATTAAATACGTCCTCCAACATAATATTCGGTTTTTGTAAACAAGCCGATCCTTTTTCTTATTTACTGTTTTACTTATTGGCGGCTTGGGTTAGTTTGGAATATGGTACTACAGCAACATGAATAAAATGAGAGTTGCCATAAATTCCGCACAATTGTAAAAAGGAGGAGTTGATCATTAGCAGATTTGCTTTTCGAAGAGTAAACACTAATTCTTTGCAATGTAATGCTAGTTGCCTGGAGACTGTCGGGACGCATTTATTCGTAAATCGGTAACACAGTGACCCGCCTTAACTCGCCCCTCCTACCTCTTATTATATTTTTTTGCCCTTGTAGAGGCATATCTAGTAATTACTATGCTTTGTCGATTTTCATGAGCAGACCATAGCCCACGCTTTCAGTGGTAGACGTAGAGAATAAATCTATTTGTTACATTAGTATTTTTATTCCGAGATAAAATGTGGTGTTAGGAGGAACCACGTAAAGTACAGACTGAACGTGTTATCTGGCGCAGGTGTCCCCTTAAATAAAGCGACCAGTGAGGTACTTGACTGGAGGTGACTTTATTTCCATTTGGAGGTGGGTAAACAGACGGAGGGAAAACATTATCTATTTATTTTTTTGTTACCGATATTACAGGTTTTTTCACAAAATCTATATTTTTATAATGGTTTTCGGGAATGTGGGCTGCGTGACACAGGGTGGTCATAGACCAAGAAAATCTAAGAATTTATTAAACCGAGATTTATCCTAGTTTTTATACGCTTTAAAAGTTAATTAATGAATCAATCATACATCATAATGTTTATCAAGGATTTCTGATTACCCCAACGAAGGGTAAGGGACTTCTTTGAAAAAGATCGGCCAAGGAATTTTTGCCGCGGTTTTTTGCTGCATTTTTGACAACGCCCACCCCGCGCTGATAAAACAGAACAGTTTTGAACACGCGTACAAAGGACACAGTATGTTCATCGTGGTATGAATTGAATTGCAGACTCTTTTGCATATGAGGGGAAATTACCATTTCTACTATTCGCGTCTACACGGTGATTAACATAGGACTCTAGGACATTAATACTGTAAGATGCCCTGGAATAACATTTACTATCACTTTGCGTTGAGGTTGGTGTACCACCTATAAAAATAAATACAACTGATCAACAGAAATTTTATCCAGTACAGGAGTATCTATCTCTATTCTACAAAAAAGGCATTGTTATTGTTGCATTTCTAAGAGTTATAAATAATATACAGAATAATTAACACCTACCTGTTCTCGTTAATTCTTTTCAATTGGTGATATTAAATTTTACTGAACTTATTTTTATCACACCTTTTGAACGGGGAATTTTATTTTATTTTATTTGGAAAACCAACATTGTACAATAATTACTATGTATGGTAAATATATTTTAAAAATGAACTAATAACAGGTTTTACTTAAGTATTTAAATTATTCAATTAAAACAGAAAGGTTACAAGGTTAGTCTATGAGGTTAGGATTATGACAGGGAGGGGAAAGAAAAGGATCTAGTCTTTGTAGAGTAATATGTATTGTGTCAATGTTATTTATTGATTTTATGTTTGAAATTATAAGGGGCTGAGTTGAATAAGTCGAACTCACTGTATGAAGTATTAAAATTGTGTGAAGTGCGGTGAATAAAGGTGTTTTGTTTTGAGTTAGTGTTGCATTGAGGTAGGTTGTGTGGTTTGTCTGGTTTATCTATTAGACACTCTTAATTGAATTCGTTCAAGTAATTCAGGGTAATCTGTCGCAGAGGGTGCTATTTTTTATATATCTCAAAAACGCGAGTATGGGCGGAGTCACATCTCCACCGCAGCGCGCGCGGCGCGGGGGACGGGGATCAGCGGGGGGGGGTGTATGCGCAGTAGGAACCAAATTTGGAATTTTACCAGGTCGATCTTAAGTTGAACTAAGAATGGATACCCCATTGAAATCTAGTCATATTTATTATATTCATAGGAAGCACGCACACATTACACATTTATTATTCTCAAGAAACAGTTACATAGATCTGTCTCAATAGAGTGACAGATATTGCACCATCCATGACGTGTGTGCGTTAGTACTAAGTAGTCGCGCAAATTGTTGCCTAACCGAGAAAGTCTGTGCTTTCCGTTGAGTCAGTAGGCGCACTTCTCAGTGGACACGTATATTAAAAATCGTCTCACGTTTTTGGACTTAAAACAAACATGTCAAGGCCCTCCTGCGAAGAAATCTCGGCGACCGGCAGTCAAACGACTCATTACAGATGAACCATCTTTACTGTGAAGGAAATTGCGAAACCTTTCTCGGAACCCACTTCTGTTCCGCGGATCTAACTGCGTCATAATAACTTAACTTAATACATAAGTATAATAATAATTTCTGATTGGTATTCACTTTGTGGCGTCATTCTAACTAAATAAATGAATTTAATATTATTTTGTATTCACCACTTTATTAATATATGTTTCGAGACCGATGCTTTCTTTATCAGGAATATATTGAATACTAAAAAATAATAATGTAAGAATAGACAAATGATAAACATAGAATACAGTGATGTAAGAATAGACAAATTATAAACATAAACAAAAATTGATTAAACTAGGTAAGTAATTAGTAAAAAATATTATGTAACATTGAATAACAAATTTATATTAGAAATTAAAAAATAAATTATTTTTATTATTAATATTAATATATGAAAATACATTCAAGAGATATAGCTATTTAAAAAAAATCATGAGTTCAATTTAATTAACTATTAACGCTTTTTCTGATTTCTAAAATTTAAATTTTTCTACAAAATTTTTCAAAACCGGTTGTATTTGTACATTTTAGATGTGTGTGCAGGTATATTAATAAAGTGGTGAATACAATTTTTTTAAAATTTATTGAGAATGATAATATGTGGGTACTTCCTTCTTATTGTGGGTTTGGGTAATTGATTTCCAAAATCCAAGGATTCTGCAAAGGGGGGATGGAAAACTTAAAGGCCTCGTGCCAGATTTGTAGCCATCACAAAAAGGGGGAAGGGGTTTGGTACATTTGTTACGTACTGAATAAGCTTGGAAATATAAACTTTGAGACAGATATGCAAATTCTCTATTGAAATTTGCGTTAATTGATTATAGATTGCTTGATTATCTCCAAAATTTACATTGTCACCGAGTTTCCGAATTAATTACTAAAAATCTTAAGAGAAAATATTGACTAAAATCATTTCCAGTACTTGAGATATTCGGGTGTTTTTTAAATATTCTGTTTTTTGTGTGACATCGTTTTATTAATTAGGCAACATTGTTGCGACCACTTGTAACATAAGAATGTAGTCGATAAATTAAATCGACGTTGTGTAATTCGCGCTAATTAACAGAGTGATATTAGGTTTGAAATTTGGCAAAGACAACTTCAAAGGTGTAGTATGTTACCAAAAAAGGCTTTATAATTGACTAGTAGCGGCAGCTCGTGGCTCGTGGTACCAACACTGATAAATTAGCCATAAATTCTATAGATATCTGGACTCGTTCCTCTCCTTGGTCCTTGGTGCTCCGTGGCTCGAAGGCCGTTTTCTTTGATGTGCTACGGGAGGGCGAGAGGGGGGGGGGGGGGGCGTGAGGAGGCGCGTGCCTAATTAAAATTACAATATCTAATAAGATCAGCTTTCAGTCGGGATGATAGACGATCTATTATTTAAATCATTGTTTTCTGGTGTAAAAATCTTTCAATCTCTCATAAATAAAAATATTTGTTCCGTATAAAAATACTTAACAAGATGTTTCTGCATATAGTCCCTCTTGAACAATTCTTGTCTATCTATTTTTTTAAATTATTATGGGGGGGGAGTAAATAAAATCATATTAATAAGTCGTCACAATGTGGATTAACCGCAGTTTGAAAAAACAATCTTCAACGCCGAAACAGCTGTCACAATAATAAAAAACTAAAAATCCTTGCAGAACTTAATAATAACATTTTAAAATTTGATTTACGTTAAATTTTAAAAATATATAATTAAACGGAGTTCTACGAATTAAACTCAAAAACAATGAAATCTATTTATTCGTGGGTTGGTTGTCAAACCTGCATACAGTTTTTCTGGTTGTTCGGAATACCAACAGAGCGGCACGAGCTTCAATCGTTGGACAGGCGCTAGCGGCCGTGCGGATATCAAAATCGACATTATTATTAACATGGAAGATTTCTACATCGGACAGAATGGACGCCATGGTGTCTTGGTGTCTTGGAGGAAGGACGTGCCTACTGCATCTTCGAGAACGGGGCCTAGACTTTTGAGACTAGAAGCCGCCGTTGCCCGACCTGATGGATTCTCACCATATTTTTGTACCTGGCGTGAAGACACGCTGACCACACGAACCTGATGCCCCGTGTTGATCCCTAAGGACTTCCTGGCCATCCTTTTTGTACCTCATCGCCGCTCCTGTCGTGCTGAGAAGACACGCTGATCATACGGACCTGGATGCCCCGTGTCGATCCGTGATGACCTCCTGGCCATCCTTTTTGTGCCTCATCGCCGCTTTTGTCGTGCCGAGAAGACACGCTGATCACACGGACCGTGGTGACTCCTGGTGGCTTCCTGTTCATCATCCTGGACGCGCTTCGTTGCCGCCCTTGGTCTCTAACCGCGTTTTCGCTATTCTTCTACGTAACGCCCGGTAAAATCATTCTTATCTCATTTAAGCAAGCCCTTTCTCTCAGTATAATTTAGGATGTTTTTTTCCCTATAATATAACCCTTTGTCACTTTCAATTGTATTTCCTTCAAACATAAGCCCAGATTTAAACAGATCACTGCAGCCGCCCCTTGTGGGTCCATATCACATTTAGGGAGATAAATTCTGATCAAATCCTGGACTGTACCACCCATCATAAAATATGTTTTTCCTTTTGTAAAATCGAGTAAAAATATAAATAATTTACTAAATAAATACCAGGATTAAATAATATCTCCAATAACATGTGTTTTTTTTTTAATATTATGTCCTCTGCGTGTAGAACCGTATAAGAATTTCGTTAATAAACAGTGTTTGCCAAAAGACGTGCTAGGTAATTATGGTCCTGTATAATGTTATCTGCCTGTACATAAAATGAATAACCTGTATATTTAACGTGGCATCACGTTCACTGGACAAATGCATTGTACATATGGTTTGCTATTACATATCGAAGAACCGGTGAATGCAATTTGTTAGCGATGAGTAGTAATAACAGTCTGTCTATAAAGATAAGATAGAGCACTTAAAAAAACGTTTGTACAGCGCCCTTGGGGTGATTTTCCACAAATGGCGCTATGCAAATGGTCCAAATATTATTATTGTTAAAACGAAATGAACGCAATTTGAAATATATACGTCTTCATACCACTGAACAGAGAAAAAGAAAAATTCTTCTCATTTCGAAATTCACATCTGATTTCATAAAATCTGTCTATGGTAGTTGTCACTTTAAATTGAGCAGAAATAATAAACACATTGAATTAAGTATAGTATTTTATGTTTGACCTTGTTTTTTTATAATGATAACAAGCAGGAAGGAACTAAGTAGCTCAATCCCCTTTTTTTATTTATTTGGAGTCACCCGCCGTGACCACCTCGGGATCATTATATCTCACTGTGCCATTGTCGAGTGACGCTTATTTCATTGTTTCGCCGAAAACAAGCATTTCTAGACGTGTAATAACTAATGACGGACGTCAAACAACACCTACCTTGGCAGTAATGTCTTGCTCTGCAAACTTCCACAAAACAACGTATCAACAATTTCGGTTTTCAGAATTGTCCTTACCAGAGAAATCTAACTACATCATTGATCGATACATACTAGCTATTACATACTAGCGATTAGGTTAGGTAGCTTGGCGCCCTCGTGGCAGCCGGCTGCGTTTTGTAGTCGCTCCCGATTTACCTTGGAAGGATCGGGAAGTTATTAATTTTCCCGGTGTAAAAATAGCATAAAATAACCGCAATAATTTTTGGGTTACATTTATAAAAATTACATAATTTTAGTGCTGTCGTTTCGAGCTTAAATCAAGTTTATAATAAAAAAGCCAAATATTTTGAGTTGAAATCTGCTTCGTTCTTCCGAATTAACGCATTAGACATCGGTCACATCCTTAGAGTAATAACACATCTGGCGGCGGTCGAACACGTGAACTAGTGAAGTGCGGTGGTTGTAAAAAAATATTGTATACAACCGGGAAGTGAACCCCAACAAGAACACCAGCTGGGGCGAGAACGAGCCTTTACCTACGTCATTGAGATAGTGGCCAAGTACCTCAACAAGCACGACTTTGACCTGATCTGCCGGGTGCATCAGGTGGTAGAGGACGGGTATGAGTTCTTTGCCAAGAAGCAACTGGTACTGCAGGGAGTTCGATAATGCAGGAGCAATGATGTCAGTGGAATACACGATGAAGTGCTCCTCCGGATCCTGAAGCCGGCTGACAAGCGCCTGGCGTACGTGCAGACCAATCACCAATCCGACCCCTCACGCCACCAGGGGCGTAACCAAGACAAAGAAGATTTTGAGGGCCCTCTGGATAAATCCCACCGGCCACCATCCTCCCCCACCGCTTCACCCTTTTAAGAGTGTTCTGTGTTATTTATCCTAAAAATATGGATAATAATTCTTTGTCTTAGCTTAAATACATTCTTGAATATAATGGAAACAGTCACTCTATCATTTGTATTAGCGTCTTGCAATATTAAATACATTCTTGAATATAATGGAAACAATCAATCTATCATTTGTATTAGCGTCTTGCAATATTAAATACATTCTTGAATATAATGGAAAAAATCACTCTATCATTTGTATTAGCGTCTTGCAATATTAAATACATTCTTGAATATAATGGAAACAATCACTCTATCATTTGTATTAGCGTCTTGCAATATTAAATACATTCTGAATATAATGGAAACAATCCCTCTATCATTTGTATTAGCGTCTTGCAATATATCGTAAGGAATAAATACAGTTAGCTTCTTTCTTTTCAATTTAACATTAAATTTAGTTTTGATAATTTAACTTCATCTCTTTATATGGTCTATAAATAATGTGTAATGATGGCCTGTCCAAAAAGAGAAAATAAATGTTAAAAAAAATAAAATAATCATAAATTCGTAGAATAGACGTAATATAAGAATAGGAAGTAATATTTGTACAGCGCCCCTGAGGTGATTTCTCACAAAAGCGGCGCTATAAAAATCATCCGATTATTATTATTATACCAGACAATATTTATATTGCCTTGCCTTGAATATGTCAAAATCAAATATCAAACGGAAATACTAAATTCGAATTTTGTTACGCAAATTTGTGACGAAAAATGGAGGCAGATTCTTAATTTTTGAGGGTTTACCTACCATAATAGGTTTCATAAAAACAAATCTCTTTCGATTTCAGATCTTTTTCAAATAATATTATACCTGGGAGTAAAATGGCGATATAAAGTGTAAATATATTATTTTGTGGTGAAAACACTACCTTTAATAAATCGTTTTTTATCATCCTACATGTGTATTAACACAAATTAACTAATTGTCTCTGTTGTATAAAGAATAGGAACTAATATTTATACAGAGCCCTTAATAATAATAATAATAATAATAATAATCGGATGATTTGAATAGCGCCGTTTTTGTGAAAAATCACCTCAAGGGCGCTCTACAAATATTTCTTAACTAATTATATACAAACAGATACGGAAAAACATACTTACCTGCATCTGGCAGGTCGCTTCAGATGAACACAGTTTTATTAGGAAATTTATTTATAGAGATGATAGTTTTACAGTTGCTATCTGTTGCTCCTTTTCTATTGATGTTACATTTATTAGAAGATTGGTGGCTCAAGAAGAGTTGGTATTTATTGAAATACTTATAACTTTTAGGACTGGAAAATATTTATAAAATGAATTTTAGGACTGGAAAATATCTATAAAATGACCTGATTTCGATTGTTTTAACTTAAAATCTTTTATTTAACTTACCTTCAACATCCATGTATTAATACAAATAAACTAATATACTGCAACTAACTGATAACGGGTATACCCACGCACTGGCCTTGCCTATGTGGAATTTTTTGTTTTATATACATTACACATAGGTTGTTCAGATTTATTATTAATTTAATGTTATAAAAAAATGTTTATAATCATTGTACCTTGTTTGTGTGAATGTATGTATCAAAAATGCATTAATAAATAAATAAAAAAATTACATATTAACCTTTTATTTTTCATTTTTACACTTTAGTTATTTACAGTGTTGCGGGCTGTGGACGCATTTGCGCACCGGTGCGTGAATTTATTTTTTTATTTTTTATTTAATGACTTTAGGTAAGTACTAACCGGCTAGCCTACCTAAGCAATTTACGGGTGCATTTATTTAATTTATGAATACGATTGTCTGAAAAGATGTGTTTTAAGTTTAATTCTGAATTCTGTTGAGTCTTTGATAATTCTTAAGTCATGCGGCAGTTCATTCCGGGCTTCAGGTCCTGGCACTCCTGCGGCACGATCACCGAACTTAGTATTAGGTGTGCGCTTTGGTTCCTTCAACCTGCCGATAGCTGATGACGCTGCTGACCTGAGGGTAGACTGCCGTGAATTGGTATTTCCAGGAATACACAGTTCTGATAAGTAAGCCGGAGCCATTCTGTTAAGTGACTTAAATACCATCCAGCAGAGCTCGAACTGGATTCTTTCAGGACATTTGAGTCAGTGGAGATTTTTGAGATGCTCTGAAATGTGAGAATATTTAGATACGCCGGTGATAAGTCTTGCTGCAGTGTTGAATACTTATTGCAATTTATTAATTTGGTGAGACTTGCATATATTCCGTTGCAGTAATCTAGACGTTACACAACGTACGAATTGACAAGCAGTTTAGTTGCCTCTGTTGACTGGTTTCTCCGTGCTGCCTTTATTTGCCTCAATTAAAAGAACCCTGTACTTACAGTTCTATTTACTTGACTTTTAAGGGAAAAGTCTGCATCCAGATTGACACCGAGTAATTTAACACACGTCTTCGGAGTAGTGTCACTCCCTGAAATATTTATTGGGGATGATTGAGGTGACCTTGAGGTGATTTTTCACAAAAAAAAGGCCCTATACAAATCATCCAGTTATTATTAATATGAATTAAATTTTAAAAAAAACTTTGCAACCATCTTCCACTTGTTTATTTTTGACCAGACCGGTTTAATAAAGTAGTTGAATTTTTATTTTTTTAAATTTAATTCAATAAAATTTAATAATGTTATCATTAAGTTCTGCAAGTATTTTTAGTTTTTATTATTGTGACAGCTGTTAATAAGTCGTCACAATGTGGATTAACCCCAGTTTGAAAATGGCTTCAAACGCCGAAACAATAAAATTAACGAATAATAACATTAAATTTAATTTACATTAAATAAAAAAATTAAAAAAAAATAATTAAATGGAGTTCTACGAATTAAACACAAAAACAATTAATAAACTAGTAGAAGACATTAATATGGATTTCCACCATGAATTGACAGTTTCCAAATTAGAAATAGCACTATTCGTGTAAACGTTGAAAGCACCTATCAGAATATGGGGTACCTACAAATTTTATTATAAAATCGTATAAAACTTGAATGATTTATTTACGAGTTGGTATTCTTACACCAATGTAAATATAGATTTTAATGGAAGATGCTCTGAGGAAACAGCGTCATTGATCCCTTCGGCATCGGTGTATAGTCGGGAAACACGCCAAACGCGTGCCCAATATTTGCACACGGTTGACATTTGTCACACGAGAACGGGTCGCTTCTACGACTCGTTATTGTATTCAACAGCTCGGCTGTGGAATGATCTACCCGCCTCTGTGTTTCCTCCCTCCTACAACATGTGTCTCTTCAAGACCCAGGTTCACTCCTTCCTAACCTCTGAAAGACCCTCCACATAGCATCCGCAACGATTATATAGACCTTGATGGAAATGATTTCTTTCAAAACCTGTAAAAAAAAAGAAAAAAACCACTCGGTTAGGAAACTAAAGAGTAAACAGTATTACTTGTGCCGCTGCTGCGACAAACAAATTGGTAGATTTCACCTCTCTGCATTTTATCATTCAATGAAATATCCGACGCCGTAGAAGGATGATAAACATCGCCTAAAGCCGCGATGTTGCGACTCCCACATTATCTTGTTACGAAATAAACCTGCAGCGGGAATTGAAATGAATGGAGTATATTTATTACGTAAAACGTAATCTCTGTTTTATATTCCCTAGCGAGGACATATTATACAATCAAACACATTTGCATTTGTATAAATTGTAAATAATAAATATAATTTCATCAATACTTGTATAATTATTTTGTGGCTTCATTATTAATAAAATTAATAAGAGGTGCTTTGTTAACGTCGCCGTTTTTAATATATATATATATATATGTCATGGTTGAGATTTTCACGGGTGTAAGATGTAGAATAATTTTCTCGGTTTACCCGCGTAATGTAGTCCTTAGAAGGACTTTTTAACTCCTGACGTTTCGGACAAATCACATTGGCCATCTTCAGAGGCCTTGTCTTGAGTTTTGTTTTGAAATAATCGCTTGCTCGTGTCCGTTTAATCCAGGCCAAAGTTAGACTTAGGTTAGACTTAGGTTTTGAATTGGATTGAACGGACACGAACAAGCGATTAGTTCCTAACAAAACTCAAGACATAAGGCCTCTGAAGATGGACAATGTGATTTGTCCGAAACGTCAGGAGTTAAAAAGTCCTTCTAAGGACTACATTACGCAGGTAAACCGAGAAAATTATTCTACATATATCTACATGTTTCAGAAGAAATTAGTATTTCTTTCTGAATTTGCCAACCATATTTTGGAAACAATTAATTCTATTGACATAAATGAAGGTTTCAAATTTCTACATACGAAAACAACTGGTTTACAATTAGATAAATTTAAAATTTTAGAAATTAGAAAAAGTGTTATGTCAATTATATATAATAAATAATTAAATACATTTTTAAAATAGCTATCTCTTAAATTTATTTTCACATTAAGTATATTTAGAATATTATTAATATAAATTTTAATAATTATTATTTTAAAGCATCGCTTTTAAAACATGTTGATACGTATATATTAATAAAGTGGTGAATATAAAATAAATTTTAATTAATTTATTAATAATGACGCCTTAAAGTGAATACCGATCTTTTGAAGAAATTATTTTTCTATGCGTTTTTATTTTTTTTGGTTTTATTTATATTAATAATAGTAGTACTTTTATTAATTTCTAATTTTTTTATTTTTTATTTCTAATGTCATTTTTTTTTTCATTTCTAATGTAAACTTATTATTTAATTAATTTTTAAAGTTTTTTCAATTATTTTTACATTTTTAATTAATTCTTTACATGTAGCAAACACTTTGGGGGAATACATAATTATAAAAAATAAAATAACTTTGTTTCCATTCCACTTTATTATTTTTTCATCCAACCGGTTTCGGTTCAACCTGAACCTTCCTCAGGGGTGAATACACAATATATTAAACATAATACAGAAATACATGGTATTTAATAGAAAATTAGAAGAGATAGACAGAACATCAACTTAGGTGGGGGGCAAGGAAGGGGGAGTGAAGGTGATTAAATCGTTCCTATCCCTCCTTAATTCATTCCATGAAAAAATTCAGTTCACTTTAGAAATAGGAAATAAGTGTTGTTTAAATTTCTTAGACTTATCCCTATCCATTGTTAATAATAAATTCTAGTTCAATATTTATAGAAAGCCTGCCTTCACAGACACCGTAATTCACAGTACTTCTGACCACCCCATCTCTTACCCCATCACCCCATCATTCTATGATTCACAGACTCGTCACTATTCCTTTATCTAACGCTAACTTTACTGGAGAACTCTCTAAAATCAAATCTATTGCAATAAATAACGGATACCCCCAAAGCTTAATTGATAAAAACCTTTCAAAAAAACTTAATCTAATATCTACTAATAAATTCCTTTATAAAAATACACACAATACCAGAGAGAATAAAAATCAGGGTTGGCGTAGAATTTTATTCATAAATAATTTTTCATCTTCAAGTGTTTCTAAATTCTCTATAGAAATTAAAGCTGCGTTTTATACTAATAATAGCCTAGGAAAACTTTTAATTAACTCTAAAGATAAAGAAAATAACTTAAGACATTCTGGCATCTATAAACTCAAATGTAACGATTATCCAGCCTTTTACATCGGTAAAACGGCTAGAAACATTCAAATAAGGGTGGTCGAACACTTGAGATGTCTAAACAGTGTCGGATTTTAAGAATTCGCCACCCACCTTATCGATAAAAATCACTCATTTAATAAATATTCCGGGATAGATGTATTACATAGAAGTGGGATTAGGTCTACGCCTTAATAATCTTGATGCCCTTGAAATAAAAAAAGTCATTAAAAATCAATAAAATCAATCTACTTAATAAACGACTAGATTTGTCCAACACCCCCCATTTTTTAAATATTTCCATTACCTCCGCCCACCTTCACTCCTCCTTCCTTGCCCCCCACCTAAGTTCATGTTCTGTCTCTCTCTTCTAACTTTCTATTAAATACCATGTACTTCTGTATTATGTTTAATATATTGTGTATTTACCCCTGAGGAAGGTTCAGGTTGAACCGAAACCGGTTGGATGAAAAAATAATAAAGTGGAATTGAAACAAGGTTATTTTATTTTTTATAATTATGTATTAATTGCTTACCCACTTTCACAGTGGTGTAAACAGGGGACTTATTATAAATTATATAACTATAATGGTTTATAATTTATACCGACGAGTAACACTTGAATCATTTGTTTTCCTCAGCTTGTAGTTATGTAATTTTCAAGCATTATTTCCTAGTTTATCTGATTATCCTTATCGGCGACATCCCTAATAAATCAAATACGTACCCCTAATAATGAAACATTAACAACGTTCTCGTGCAAAGGATGCCTCTCCTTATTAAAGTGATCATACTTATTGTTCAGGTAATTAATAATCTGTAGAGGCAGGAGGCAGGTAATGAACGGGTAGATTTTAAATTGGTGTCTTCTTACGGCACAAAAGACGAATCCCTGAACTTGCCGGTCTGGCCTCCGTGTGAGACGACATCGGCGGTGTTTCGATCCATCTATAGAAGTAGTCAGAGCTTATGTAAATAAGATGACGATGCTAGTTTACATACAAAGTTTACCGCTGTACAGGTAAATATTTAGTTATCCGTGAAAACATCGCAGCAGACTGGAAAGATCCCAGACTCGGGTAAAGTTAGAAACGAAAGCAACAAAAGAATATTAAAGTGAACCGTGTGTTTTTTCCACGATATTATTGAGTTTGACGTGAGGTACAAATAGCGACGCTAAACATCAGTATTTTTGTATCTTCACCTTTGTCTACAATATTTTCTCAGGAATTCTAAGCATTACCACTAACAAATAAAGCGTATCTTCTTGTTTTTCGCTTTTCCCATAACAAACGCGAAGTTGATAGACAAAGGTTGAATTTACCTAAATCTCCATCAACTGCCAAGAGTGTAGTGCTCGGGTTAAGGTCAGGTACATAAGTCATGTCGGATTATTTCCACCGACTAGCGAAACTAATCGTGTATCAGAAGAGGTTGGTAAACAAAGGGACATGTCAGTTCAAATAGTCAGAGGGCGTTCTACTCGTCTATACATTGTATATATCTAATATTAACACAGTAAAGGAAGCACAAAATAAATCAATTCGAGTGTGACTCGACTGCCTTGAAGAGTTGAACAAACTTGTCGTTCCAGTTGTAAATGTTAAATTCTGTTTCCAGTAATACGATAATGAAGCAGACTTAGCAGAATAAAATCTGTACCGAATTACGAGTACTATAATCTGGTGGTGGTGTCCCGCCTAGTTTGGTCTGCGACCTGCGACCTGCGTCCTGCGTCCTGCGTCCTGCGTCCTCTAGCGGCGGCGGACTGCATTTCGCCAGGAAATAGCCTATTCAACTTTATTATGAAAAGCTCTCTTAGGATCGGCGGACAAAGAACAATCTCCAAGAAGAATGAGAATAAGTGAGGCCGGCAATTGCTCCTCCCCGTGTAGGTGGCATAATAGACATGTCTGAATACCGTCTGGAATGATGACGCGTCGGATTAAAAGAATTAAGAGTTCTATCCCCGATACACTGGACAAAGCGGGACAACCCGGACAATGCGTACAATGAGCAACGTGACAGTTTCAAAGAAGCGCTGCTTTAAAAGATTTCTTTGGGTTTAGAAAAGTCTCTTTATCTACGATATTTATTGGCCATTGATTGCGCACGACCCGTGCTGTCCATTTATGGCTTTATTATTTAATTACTTCTGTTTTTATGAGGAGAATACTCACATAAAAGTACATAATAATAAAGACGAAAGGATCCCAACTTGCCAGACAGTTCTGAATACAATTTAATATTTATTTATTTCATATCTACGGTATAAATATACCATAAATAATAATTTCTTTTCACAGTTAACTACAAGCATAAATATTGCACAAACAATTTAAAAATGTAACTATTAAATGTGGCACTCGGTCGTACAATGACATCAGAGAGTATATAAAGAATAAAAGTTCTTGGAGGATATAAAAGTAAAAGATATGCGTACATATAAAACTTAAGTTAAATTAATATTGATTGATAAGATATGATTGTATAGCCTTCTTGTGCAGTTAAATAGATTTACTACATCTGCGTATCTATTACTAACTTCATATAATCTAGATACCAGCGAGTGTTTGTAATGCTCAGTCCTGGTGTTGTTACATATGAATGGAACGAGTTGCTCTCGTTGGTATATGAAATTGAATAAGGTTAATTAAATCGGGGCTGTCTATACTACCATTTACAATTTTGAACAACAAGTCGGAAGTAATTCTATCGAGATAAATTTAGTAAATTTACTTCTTTCATCAAGTAATTATAGTGAATGCTTTCAATGGGAATACCGAGTGTATCATTAATGCGTCTTAGGAATTAATGTTGAATTTTTTCGATTGACTTTACTACGAACTAGAGATGTATACAAAGTTTTCAAGGTTGAAATATTCCGAAATGCCCTGAATTTCGAAGAATGAAGCCAAGTATTCCCTTATTTTTAATTATATTTGAAGTAATTTACCCTTTTCTATTCGCTCATAAATAAGTCGCTCTCTAGGGCGAGTGTACGGTTGCCATGCCACATCCAATGCGAGCATTCGCTCATAAAGTACCCAGTATTATTGCTAAACTGATCCTCGAGAAATTCTGGATTCCCAGAAGACCTTCTCACAACTCAATTTGTTTTTCATTTTCGGATATTGAATTTCCTTTCCGTGGTTTATTTTATTTTCGGGTAATCTTATCAGGTAAGTCATAAATGTATTGTGCACAATAAACAACAGGGTCTAGGGAAAACTAACGAACCTACAATATTAAATCATTTTCCCGGGCAACATAGAAAACTAACGAACCTACAATATAATGTCATTTTCCCGCGCAACATAGAAAACTGACGAACCTACAATATTATGTCATTTTCCCGGGCAACATAGAAAACTAACGAACCTACAATATTATGTCACTTTCCCTCGCAACATAGAAAACTAACGAACCTACAATATTATATCATTTTCCCGGGCAACATAGAAAACTAACGAACCTACAATATTATGTCATTTTCCCGGGCAAAATAGAAAACTAACGAACCTACAATATTATGTCACTTTCCCTCGCAACATAGAAAACTAACGAACCTACAATATTATATCATTTTCCCGGGCAACATAGAAAACTAACGAACCTACAATATTATATAATTTTCCCTCGCAACATAGAAAACTAACGAACCTACAATATTATGTCATTTTACCGGGCAACATAGAAAACTAACGAACCTACAATAATGTCATTTTCCCGCACAACATATAAAACTAACGAACCTACAATATTATGTCACTTTCCCTCGCAACGTAGAAAACTAACGAACCTACAATATTATATAATTTTACCGGGCAACATAGAAAACTAACGAACCTACAATATTATGTCATTTTCCCGGGCAACATAGAAAACTAACGAACCTCCAATATTATGTCACTTTCCCTCGCAACATAGAAAACTAACGAACCTACAATATTATATCATTTTCCCGGGCAACATAGAAAACTAACGAACCTACAATATTATATCATTTTCCCGGGCAACATGAAACTAACAACCTACAATATTATATCATTTTCTCTGGCAACAGGAAAACTAACGAACCTACAATATTATATTATTTTCCCGCGCAACATAGAAAACTGACGAACCAACAATATTATGACATTTTCCCGGGCAACATAGAAAACTAACGAACCTACAATATTATATCACTTTCCCTCGCAACATAGAAAACTAACGAACCTACAATATTATATCATTTTCCCGGGCAACATAGAAAACTAACGAACCTACAATATTATGTCATTTTCCCGCACAACATATAAAACTAACGAACCTACAATATTATATCATTTTCCCTCTCAACATGGAAAACTAACGAACCCACAATATTATATCATTTTCCCGCGCAACATGGAAAACTAACGAACCTACAATATTATGTCATTTTCCCGCGCAACATAGAAAACTGACGAACCAACAATATTATGACATTTTCCCGGGCAACATAGAAAACTAACGAACCTACAATATTATGTCACTTTCCCTCGCAACATAGAAAACTAACGAACCTACAATATTATATCATTTTCCCGGGCAACATAGAAAACTAACGAACCTACAATATTATGTCATTTTCCCGGGCAAAATAGAAAACTAACGAACCTACAATATTATGTCACTTTCCCTCGCAACATAGAAAACTAACGAACCTACAATATTATATCATTTTCCCGGGCAACATAGAAAACTAACGAACCTACAATATTATGTCATTTTCCCGCACAACATATAAAACTAACGAACCTACAATATTATATCATTTTCCCTCTCAACATGGAAAACTAACGAACCCACAATATTATATCATTTTCCCGCGCAACATGGAAAACTAACGAACCTACAATTTTATGTCATTTTTCCCCGCAACATACAAAACATAGTAATCTAAAATTTTGCAGCAAAACCAAGCAATTCCAATTCCAGCTCTCAGCTCAAACCGCACTTTCTTAATGAAGTACCCACTCCGTTCACAATAAATTTAGGTAATGTAATCCAGAAGGTATTATCCATTTTATCCAATTTGGCTGTCAGAGATTGATACGCAATTCTTTAAATACACTAATAATATTGTAGTCATTATTTTGACAAAATAAAGCTTTAAAAATTCTACATTCGAATACAACTGGTTTACAATTAGAACAATTTTTAATAGTTAATTATGTATCATTAATATTTAAAAGATAGCTCTGTAATAAATCTCTAACATTTAATATGTTATTAATATAGCTATTAATAATACAGTATAACCCGTATTTTACGTTTCGAATATTTTGGACGTAAATCGCTGGAAAGAAAAACGTAAATGCGGGTATTAAATGTACTGAAATACCTCGGGAATTAAAAAAAATACACGCAATTGCCGGGAATACGTGAATTCCGGGCACGTAAATACGGGGTTATACTGTAGTGTATTATTTTGTAATAAAAATAAATTCATTTTAAAATTTCTAATACAAGTTTATTGTTTATTTTATCTGCTTTCATCACTTTTTGTTAATTTTTGTTTATGTTTATTTTTTGCTATTCTGTATGCTGTGTATCCTGATGAGGGAAGCTTCGCATCCGAAACATGTTTATATTTATATATTAAACAGTGGTGTAACAAAGAATTTCTTTTTATTTTTATTGTTAATAAAATCGGTCTCGAAACATGTTGATATGTGTATATTAATAAAGTGGTGAATACAAAGTAATTTTTAATTCATTTATTACTAATGACGCCGCAAAGTGAATACCAATCTTTTGTTAATAAAATGTCTAAATTTTTTTAACTATTTTCTATCAGAGTTATCTCAGTGATATCATGTGCGGTTACACCGAGTAATGACTCAATCTTAATTAATAACAAGTTTTCTCCAAATATTGATGGAAACCATCGTTTGCAATAACAATCTTCGCTACTCCGATAGCTCCACCTCTAAAGGTATGAGATTGAGAATAAATTGATCAAGTCAGAATCATTAAATAACAGAGCATTCAGGTTCTCATCCTTATATCTTATCTTATAATCTATATGTACATTTAACTTCTACAGTCGCGGCATCTTCGGGTAAAAATAATCGACAGGATTGATTAGAAACCTTATACTTGATAATTAAATACTAATTGGCCTGACCTAAAATGAATACCTACATAGGACCGGTTTATCAGTCCGATATAAAGGTTTTAGTCGAGCTTAGCAAAAATCCGTAAATAGGTCTTAAGCATAGACAATATAGAAATCACCAATATTACACGTTTTGTCTACGATTTTAATAGAGGAACGTGTTTCTTTTTTCTTTGCAAAATCAAAAATGTCATCGAGATGTATGAAACGTGAACTGCTGCCGTTTACTTTTACGCGGGTTTTATTTACGTGTTTATTTTTGATAAAGTCCTCCACACAAACCCGCATGGTTCCATATGCGAGAAACCTAAATATAAGTAGGATTTGTTTTGCTGAAGTATGTGCGTTATTCGTGACATTATGACTAACTAACCGTTGAAAGCAAACTATATTCTAACATCGGATCTTTAAACCCATCCATCCTTTATCAATTAATATCATCGACATTCCACATCGCTCGATGAATCATCGAAGTCCGTGCAAGTGTGCAATTTACGAATTTACGTAAATTTTAGATGCAATTATTTACGAAAATGTCACATTTGAGAGATGGGATTTGTCACTAGTAGATAGTAGTGGTCACAGCTCCGAAACTAGTTCCAATTATCGGCTTAACCGTCTAAATTAGGAAACCTCATTTTTAGCAATGATTTACATAAGTTCTTATCCAGTGGTGATAAACCGGCCCATACAGAGTAAAGTGAGAGTTATATGGTCTGAAGTAATTATGGATAATATTTAATGACGTAAAGATATAAAAAAAAGATAGATAGTAAGAAACGAAAGTGAAGATTAGATTAGGATAAGATTGGCTGATTAACTAATTGAGAAAGACCTAAACAGGAAAAACAGGTTTAATTTGATCAATTTGAAGTTCAGGCCTTAGAAGATTGTTTAATCATTTGATATCAATATCTGTTCTGTTATTTTATTGAAATACCCAGCTATTATTGTTTCTGAAAAATTACATTCTTCACTAGTCTCTCATTAACACTTGATTGTTGTTCGCCGTCTGGACTAAGGATAAGTCCTTGGCACAACTGGCACAGAAGGCAAAAAAATGTCTTTTGTTTCGGCTCACAAGTAGTGTCGTAATTTGTCATAATAATAAAGTATATCTAAATTGCTCAACTTCCTCCGTACGTTTGTACTGAAGACGATTACCTCCGTGCGGATTAACACCGCCCAAGTTTACCCGCCCACGCTCAGGGCCGCGGTTTGGGCGGAATAATTGCAGCATTTACCGTCCAGAGAGAATCACTTGCGGTGACATTAATATCTAACGTGATTTGCAAAATGGAAAATTGAGCTTATAAAGTGGATGATGAAATACATACTCCCCTAAACATCTCAGTGATACCTTTTTATTCATATTAACACAATGAAATAGATTTATTTTACAGCGTCACTGAGTTTATTCGGTGGGTAGCTAATAATATAAAATGGATGATGAAATACACAGACTCCCCCAAACATCAGAGTGATACCTTTTTATTCATATTAACACAATGAAATAGATTTATTTTACAGTATCACTGAGTTTATTCGGTGGGTAGCTAATAATATAAAGTGGATGGTGAAATACACAGACTCACCTAAACATGAGTGATACCTTTTTATTCATATTAACACAATGAAATAGATTTATTTTACAGTATCACTGAGTTTATTCGGTGGGTAGCTAATAATATAAAGTGGATGGTGAAATACACAGACTCACCTAAACATCAGAGTGATACCTTTTTATTCATATTAACACAATGAAATAGATTTATTTTACAGCATCACTGAGTTTATTCGGTGGGTAGCTAATAATATAAAGTGGATGATGAAATACACAGACTCCCCCAAACATCAGAGTGATACCTTTTTATTCATATTAACACAATGAAATAGATTTATTTTACAGCATCACTGAGTTTATTCGGTGGGTAGCTAATAATATAAAGTGGATGATGAAATACACAGACTCCCCCAAACATCAGAGTGATACCTTTTTATTCATATTAACACAATGAAATAGATTTATTTTACAGCATCACTGAGTTCATTCGGTGGGTAGGTAATAATAAGTCATAAAATGAGTTAGAAACGTAACCTAAGTGAAGATTTACTTTTAACTATGTATATTGCACGCAACAGATAGAGGGTTAACATAAATAATAAATGCCAACCGTCCAATAACGGTGTGAAGAGAAAATATTATGTGACACGAGTGAAAACAAAACAATGATTAAGGCTTCCTGAAAGAGATAGGTGAATGGAACTACTAGATCACAAGAGACTCGAGAAATTTTAAAGTTCTGAGGACTGCCGCTAAATATATAAATTTCCCTGCCATTACTTATTGCTTTTGACCAGAGGTAAGATTCTACGTAGTTATTTATATTTTTAAAAGAAAATCAAGAAAGTCATTTTTGTCATGACGTTAATTTAACTTTTTTTATGTGAATACCGCACAAGAGTCCCAACTGCTCCCAACCGTCTGGAGCCAGAGAGACTATGGCATCACCAATTGGGGAATGTTGTGAGGCTAACCCCACTTAACCCCACTTCTAAGGGATCAGCTTCATTGGCTTCGATGCCCTGAAGGAATAGAGTTCAAGATCTGCTTACTGACCTTCAAAGCATTGCAGGGAATGGCGCCAGCCTATATATCTGAACTATGCATCCGACAGGACTTAAGTGATAGACAGCTTACTCTGAGGTCAGCAGATCTAGATGCTACTAATCGTCTAATTGAACATTCAAGGTCAAATCGAGCCGTCTACTATGATCGCTCTTTTCGCGTAAATGGCCCTCTCATTTGGAATAAACTTCCCCAGCTCTTACTAATATCCATAAATTGACTGAATTTAAACGGGCTTTAAAAACAAACTTATTTAAAAAATCCTTCTCTCTATAAATTTTAATTTCTTTTCAATTTATTATAAAAAGTCATTTCCTCGAGCCTCTGGTAGTTGTTTGGTTTCGGTTTCCTCCGTATATATATTTTCTAAAAAAAAAAAAAATTTATGTGAAGTCCGTTATTGCTGAACATAACCCGACTCCTGTCTTAAAATGTTACTATTTTTGTAGTAATATTGTGAATGTATTATTGTTGTATAGCCATATGTATACTGTATAATATAATGTAATTTTTTTTTATGAATATGCACCTAAGGAGTACTGTAGGAGTAATATTAAGAATAAGCAAGAATGTATGTAATATGTTAAGAACGTATAAATAGTATGTAAAAGTAGCACTGTGGGAATACCACTGAATGGAGTTATTTAATCATGTTTAAGTTTATTTAGAGTTAAGCGCACTTGAAGTGAAATAACACAAAACTGCGCTATATAAATGCTTTGTTATTATTATTATTATTATTATGGTAGCGGGGAGGGGAAGAGGAAGGTGGGGAAATATTTGGCTATTCAGATCTTGTCACCAAACACGGCTAAAATCATTTCGAGCAACGTTTCAATTCTGAATGGTAGTTTTTCACCAGGGCGATACTGAGAGTACCTTCCACTCTGGAACGTGCGCAAATATACCATATATTATTTTCAATTAATTAATTGTGAAACAACACAAATTAATTTAATAAAATTTACTTGCGCTCGCTGGGATTTGAACCCGCGACCTTCGGATTCGTAGTCGAGATCCTTACTCCTCGACCATGGAGGCCGTCAAATTAGAAATATTTAGACGTTTCCTATAGTCGGTAAGCAGTGTGAACAATTCGGTTCTATGGGATAATGCCCAAGTTAGTCTCTTTTAAACTGATTTGATTCTTATTTTGTTAATCTCATGTATGCAACTCCAAACTGCAGAACCGACCTCAAGAATGCCGCGAATTATGGACGTTTATAAGTATTCAAGAGACGTTGGATTTTTTAATGATGTAGTGACTCGATATAGAAATCCAAAAAGACGATATGTCTTGGACTCTATGTTTTATATGTGGGAATAAAAACGAGGCCTCGAACATTCGTGTTTTTGGTATTCTGAGACATTTTATTTAGGGAGCACCTGGAATCAATCGTTGTTATATCATTTTGAAGCAATAAACAATCATTTTAGGATTTAATCGGTGGAAATACTTTAAAATCATTCGCATATATGAGACGAATAGAACTAAAATAATTGGGAAGGTCATTAATAAATATCAGGAATATGAATGGGCCAAAATTAGATCCCCGGGGAACACCGGAAGTAACTAAAGTGAGAGTTGATATAAAGGGATTGAATGCTACCAGTTGACTCCGGTAAGAGATGTAGGATCGAGTAAATTATTTAAAATGTTTTATTTTTATTTTAAAATATATTATAATGATTGTATTGCATCATCGGTATTTCCCTTTCAACGTAATTTGCCCTGTAATTTAAATTACGCTTCTTAAACTCAATCGAGCGACGAAAGGGATATAAACAATTTCCTTCAGAATTGTGGACTTTAAACTTTATGAAGTTAATAAAAGCTGGCTTTTACAAGCTTAATATGTCTTATTCCCACCGTTACATAGCTTTATTACGACAATACGTCCTGCGACATTAAATGCTACGTACACGATATAAAGAAATGTATCATTTACCATACCATTTTAATATTTATATCATAATGTTAAGTAATTACAGCAATTAGGTTTGTTTTTATTATTACTACTGGAGTACTCCGGCGGTGACGGTAATTAAATTACAAATAATTATTGACGTTTAGATCAATAACCAAAAATCTAAATTGAAACGAACGGTATCTGTAACATAACTGTTCTCTCGATGTTGAAACAGGCAGGTAAAAATATTGCTTACATTTTTAAAAAGCGCTATCTTTATGAATTATTGAGAAAAATGTATTGCCTATGAAATTCAGAATTAAACCATTATTTATTTATTTGTAAGAAACAAACAGCTTTTAATACAAATATAAAGGAAGTTTAACAAAAGTTAAGCCAACAAAGTTTCGTGTGCTAACATTTGTTAAATTCGGGTGTTTTATTTGTGAAGCAAATAAAGAAAAAAAGAAATGAAGGGGGAAGAGGAAGAGGAAGATGGGATCGGGACAGGAGATGCTCTCGATATATGTTATACTCAGGCAACAATTTGTGGTCGTATATTTCTTGAAATAACTGTGAATACCTCTCAATTTTTAAATACCCAATGTTGGGTTTCGCCTAGTCCCGCCGGCTCCTGGTAGTTGCGACTCGTGAGTGACAACACATCAAATATTTTTTAAAGCCAGACTCTATGTTGTACATTATAGCAGATTTAGAAATGTTATTTCATATTTCACTTTTTCATTTCCATACTTGGATTATTTTAATGTTTTTATCTTGATGTGGAAAAAGTATCAATTATAGCCAATAAGTCTTATAAATGTAGCCATACTTGGACTTCTTGTCCTCCCATTTTACAATTCCAATCTCGTTTCTTTTAAACTATCAATAAATACGCAGGTAGCAATTATGTAAATTTGTAAAACATAGTGGATGCTATTTTTTTATAATGACTAACGATCGGTATTCTGTGCAGTGGCTGATATTACAGCAATTGCAGAGCAATTACATTTTCTAATTATTTTTGTTTTCATAAATATGTTCATATAATCGCTAGCTAGTAAAATTACCAATACATGCACAGTGTGACTCCTTGAAATTATAATATGTGCAGCTCTTTCCTTCTACAGTTCAATTATTTTCCAATTTAAGAATATCGCAGAACCGTTACGTTTTTCTTATAAATTTTGTCGAATCCTGTTTCCCCAGATGCGGGTCGATTGAACCAACGTACCGCGACCTTACCACTTACCGCGACCACGGGGCCTCGCACGTGTCCATAATGTAGATGGCATGTGCATCCCCACCTACATCTTCGTAAAGGTGTTATTTATTTGTGTAAGATGTAAGATGCACTCACGTAACATCGCCTCGTAAATGCAGCATCCCACTATGGAGTCTATTAAATTTAGGATTATTCGGATTCGACGTATTTTTATTGGATCTGTGTTTAGGAGTTTCGTGTTCTCTGTGTGCCCTGTTTCACCAAGTGACAGTTAGTGCGTTTATTTTTTTAAATATATTACCTATTTAACAGTTTATGTTACAGCTTGAATCTTGTATACATTTGTTTTTCTATTGAAGGAGCGTCACAGAAAAAAAAAATAATGCCGATACCATTATACTCGTATATAGTTACGGAATGTAAACATTTAAATTGTGTACAAGATATTGTGAGAATTTTAAGTGTACATTTCATCGTAATTGATACTTATTCAAACGGAAATACCAGAGCCAAAAAACTGTCATCAAAACTTTACCATCTGGTTTACTTATTACCTCGGAAATAAAAAAATAACTACTATCTACACGTAAATGTGTAGGACGATTCAAAACTATAATAATGATCATATCCAAACCGAATCAGTCGTTCAACCTGCTCACCGCGGCCATGACAATTCCCGTGTCCGTTCCGAAGCTTTATCAAGGAATGCAACCAATGCCAACTCCGAATCGATCCTGTTGACCGTCCTCGCACATACCGACTAACGCCGCCTAATAACCATAGATGACGGATTTAGTCAATATCGTATTGATATAGGCTTTTATCGATCGACCGTGCTAGGGTCCCTGATCGCTCCAATACCGCGGTAGAGCTAGTCTGCGGACGAGAGAACCGGTCCATAACGCAAACGAAATCCAACCGTTGTAAAAAGCGAGTCTCGAGAATTTATGCGTCAAAAGACATTATTCTGTAACTTTTCCCCGGTAAAAGAATCGTAATTCTTGAGGATAATTTAATATTCCATAGAAAGATCCAAAGTTTAGTAACTTTGAGGCAACCGAATCTAGGTCAATTCGGAATTATTAAATAAGGTAAAGTTGGTAACTATTAAAATATATATAGATCCCAAAAAAGTTAGTGGGACTTTGAATAAACTGCGTGCCGTTAATTGGTAGAGCTACAAAAAATTTATACGACTGAGTTGACAGTTATGGGAGGTATTGTCCAAGTATGGAGTGAATACTAATCTTATACTGGCAATCGCGTCTCTGTACGAGGGAAGCGTCGCATGTGTTAGGGCAAACGGTGATTTTACGGGATGGTTTGACATCACAAAGGATGTTAAGCAAGGCTGCGTAATGTCACCGTGGTTATTCAATCTATACATGGATAATTGTATACAAGAATTGAAAGACGTGGGCTTGAGCGTGAAAATGAGTTAACTGAAAGTATGTTGCCTTTTGTAACAGTATGAAAGATTTACAGTCCTTCATGTCTAGGATGAACGAAGTATGTATGAAGAATGAGCTAATGATAAATGAAAATAAGTCTAAAGTCATGGTGTTTGAAAGAGAGAGTACGAAAACAGTGTGCAATATAGTTGTGGATGATGCATACTTGGAGCAGCTCGACGAGTTTGTGTATTTGGGAAGTACGATATGTTTACGAGAGATGGAAATACTGATAGGGATGTAAAAAGAAGAATGAATGCAGGAAACTAAGGCAAATTAAGGGAAAACTGAACACGGTTGGCGCTAACAAAAATTTGTCCAAAGAAGCGAAACTAGGGAGTGCTGATACCAACCCTGATGTATGGCAGTGATATATGGAACTGGCAGAGGAAGAATGAAAGTAGACTGAATGCGGTAGAAATTAGATTTCCGAGACGAATGTGTGGTAAAAAAGAAGCCGGGGACGCTCGAGGAAGACATGGCACGATCAAGCGAATTAAATACTTAAGTCGGGCCATATC
This sequence comes from Halesus radiatus, assembly GCA_022606495.2. Lineage (NCBI taxonomy): Eukaryota > Metazoa > Arthropoda > Insecta > Trichoptera > Limnephilidae > Halesus > Halesus radiatus. Next base: position 36,373 of record JAHDVE020010381.1, read on the forward strand.
AGAATTCGGAATAACAGAAGAGAATGTATGAGACGGTGTATGAATGTGAATGAAGCAAGAAGTATATGCCTACCCCTGCGGGGAAACGGCGTGATGGTTAGTTGGTGTCGGTAGTGTCGCAGATGATGAGGAACTGATATTCCAGAAACAGCCATGTGCGCTCTTCAGCGGGTTCATTGTGTCCAGCCACTAGTGTTCTGGCTGTAATGGCATCACTTAACAAAGTCTTAACAAAGAGACAGGACAATATCATCAATTAATACAAGTGCCTTCCACTTTTGAAATGGGCGACGACAAGTGGTGTTCGACTTCACGAAACACTATATTATGTTTATTAAATTTGATTTTTCAATCAGAATAAGGAACTCCAGTACAATGTTTTTTGATTTTTTTAAAAAAAATTTTTTATTAATGATGACATTAAATACCAGTATACTTCGTTTTTTATGTTAGTTTTCATAGTTAAAATAATTTTCAAAATTTCAATTTTTCAAAGCCCGCCTAAACACTCCAAATCTATGACTGCTCGGTTTTGAGGTTAGAATGTCAAATGTCAAAAGAAGGAAGAGCTTTACTGTATATAATTTTATATTCTATGTAAACATAAGTAATAACATTATGTACCTTTTTAAAAACTTTAACTCGAAGAATAATATCCAATGTGACAATCGGTTTGCTCATAAAAACTCAAATTTCTATTATTAATAATACTATTTTATATTTAACATCTATTATAGAGCTAAGTTACTCAAATTATGTTTAATTTTCACCAAAGCTAAAAAAAATGCATATTTAAATACAAATAAAATCGAAAAATAAAGATCTCCATACTAATCTAAAAACAGAATACACACGTGACGTCAGATGATCCAAATACAATGGTACAAATATAACAAGGTGTTTTGATGAAATGATTATTTATTCACTTTTAAATAACGATTTATAAATTCTACGTTAATACGTATGTAATAAAAGTTACATGCTGGTCTATATGAATATAATAATATACTAATGATAATAATAATAATATCTTTATTGTAATTAAATGTAAATATAACTAAAAGACATGTATAATACGAGTATAATAATGTAAGTGTACAGTGATTTATAAAGTAAAATAGAAAATAATACAATAACGGTTATTGTTGAAGTTTCACATAACCCGCCTCACTAGGCTAGCCTGTGTGTTGAGGCAGTAATTTTACAAATTATTTTATAATTTTAAAATACCTATGAATGTACACTTATATTAAGATATGCTTCGTAAATCGCTGAATCAATAATTCCGAATTTGTGTGAGTGCACCGGTAAATGCCCTATCATTACTTTTAATCCAATTTTTTACATTGTGTTTGTATATTTTTTGTGAATCAGATTTTTTTATGCTAACCGGAAGAATGTTGTAAATTCTTATCGCAAGGTACCTAAAATTCCGCTGCCCAAAAGTAGTATGAATTACAGAAATTTGGAGTAAATCTTTGTTGGCATTTCTAGTAATACAAGTGTTTACTCTTTTTTCATATTATTTACTTTTGTTTGAATAAAGATGAGTGAGGATTGTTTTAGCGTAAATCTGCTGAACGTCAAATACTCTGATTATATTAAAGATTAAGTTAGAGTCTGTAATTATAGGTAGCTTAAGGATTATTTTTATAATCGTTTTCTGTGACTCTATGATTGGGTCTAGTGCAGATGAAGTACCACCTCCCCATGCTATGATACCATACTCAATAATAGATTAACAGACCGCAAAATAAATAATAAAATAAAATTTTCAAGTGTTGTAAATCGAGAATGTTTCGTATGGTTTTGAAAAAGTGCAAGGTTTTTCTTATTTTTCTTATTTGGGGTGTGGATCGATGGTGAGGCCGAGGTACCTTATCTGATTAGTGTGCTCAATGTAGGGGCACTGACAATATTCATTGGGATTCATACATGTATGTATTTTAATAGAGAAATCGTCACGTGGTTGACCTGTAATATTTATACTTGATGCGACATATTTAGTTTTCTCGGTGTTCAGTGCGAGCGTATCTATATGCAACCATTTTTTTCTATTCTAGAACTTTTTAAACTATTCTTATATCCGTTTCAGCTTTGTTGAAAACATCTAGCCAAGTGTCAGTTTCAAAAAGTAAGACAGTGTCATCAGCAAAGCTAACAATTTCCCCCTGAATATTAAGGTTGCATATTCAATTAATATACAACAGGAACAAAGTCGGTCCTAATATGCTTCCTTGTGGAATACCGTAGTCAGTTGAGCACTGGTTGCTAAGAATGTTATTTATTTTGACTTGTTGCTGACGTCCATTAAGGTAGCTTTTAAAAAAATTAAGTTCGTTGCCCGTAATACCGATTTTTTCAAGTTTAATTTTTATTAATTTACTGTGTGATATTGTATCAAAGGCTTTAGAAAAGTCTAAGAATATTGAAATACATTTTTTGCTTTTATCGAGGTTTTTAGCAATGAAACCTGTGACAGCGGCAATAGCATCTGAAGCACTCTTATTTTCTTGAAATCCATATTGGTTTTCTGGGAGCAGTTTAGAACTCACAAGAAATTTAACCAACTGCGCATTGATAACTTTTTCAAATACTTTAGACAGACTGGTCAGTAGAGTTATTGGTCTGTAATTGTTTATATCTGTCTTGTTCCCAGTTTTATGTATATGTTTTATGGAATTACAATACCTTGTTTCAGGTTAGAGGGGAAGTGTCCTTGAGTAATACTTAGATTGATTATATGTGTTAGAGGCAATGCGATTTCCGTAGATAGCGTTTTAAAAATGTTGGTAGTTATCCTATCTATTCCAGCAGAAGAAGTGTTTTTTAGAGAGTTAATTGTTTTTAGAATCTCTTCCCCGCACACAGTTTTAATAATGAAGCTTCTATTAAATATATATTTTTAAAGTCTTAATATTTTTCACTGGAGTTCCTTATTACTGATAAATGCTAAATATTACATATTTATCTCTTATGCTGTTTTAAAAATTCCAATGTAATGTCACCCTTGGGTTGTCTGATAAATGCTTTATAATGAAGCGTATGGTCGTATTTCAAGGAAATCTATCTTTTGGCTTTTTTCGTGCGTTTTTTTTGCTTGTCAATTTTTCAAAACCCTTCCCGAGATGGACCGACGCAGTGTTTTTTTTTTTTAATTCTTGTTCATATCCTCAAAATTTTGCGAGTGTCGTGAAAACTCTATGTATTTTTATTTCGTGGAATTAGGTAAAAAATCGGATCCATAAGTGCAGTCAAATTAGACGACAATAATTCGGAATAATTTCTACACAGCTGTATTGTTGCGTATACGTTTTCATATTATGAATAAGTATATGACAACATTTTAAAAATATCAGCAAGGAAATTCTAGATATTTAAAGTCACCAAAATTGGTTTTTCGCGAATGACTCGCCTCCCGGCCGCTGGGATTAGGTCGAGCATAGCAATCAATATGCCGATTTAAAATAATATAACTTTTACACAAGTTCTCATAATACATACAAGAAGATGCCATGTACCTACTCATCAGACCCTAAAATCTCTACTCACTTCTCAAATTCCAAGCTATTATTGTATTAAATCTAACCAGATAATACGTCACATTTAATTATTGTAGCTATTATCCCATCTAAGAATTATAAATAACCTTAGAGTAATAATATATCTAGAGACCTTTCTAATATTGTCTAATATTAATATAAACAGTTGACATACTCGCAAAAAATAGCTCTCTCTTTATGCTCGGTTCTATAAACATATGAGAAAGAGAGATAAACAATTGTTGTTCAAAATATTTGTTTGTGGGCGGGTCTTAAGAGTTGTAAGCACTTTTTAAAACGCACCAACTTCTCGTCAGTGATGTCTGTCAGTTAAGTTGACAGTCGGAGTGAGATAAAAGTGAAATAATTACGTGAATTGAGTGAAATCCACAAAAAGCTATGGCTATATGTGCAGTTATTGGGTGCTTCAACCGAAGTACTAAAGGACCAAAAAAAAACCATTTTCACAGGTTTTTATTTATCAAGGAATTGGTATTTTTTACTTTGATCTCAAATATTTAATAATCTACTCTATAAAAGAACTCGGAACCTCCTCCAATATTTAAAAAACTCTTGCACTATTTGTATTATTGTAATGAGCATCCATTTTAATTGAGTTCTAATGCATTTTCAACATGTTACATTTTCAACAATTTTGGGTAATTATGAGAATATAAATTACCAATTTCATTTGGGTATCTCAAAGTAACTTTGTCTCTTTCGCTCTCATGTTAGCATTGCCGAATATTGGTAAACAGATGCTGACAGATAATATCTTCGGGATTTGCCTTTGTTTCCACCTTAGAGTAATATTAATATTTTTAAAAATAAAACAATAACTTTGTTTTATCTCCCACTCTTGGCCCTTCACTCGCCTGTTTGTATCAATCTATAACACATGTGCATCTTAGTTCATAGTTTAGTTGTATACTGCCCTGAAGAAGCTACGGTAGTAGCGAAACCCGGTCGGCTAAAGTATAAATAAAAGTGATGTAAAACAAAGTTATTGTTTTATTTTTTAAATTATAATGGCAAATCACCAAGTTACCGCTTCATATGAAAATATAGAAAAAAAAATTGTTACTCTAAGTAAATACCCTAATAAATCTTTCCCCTAAAGCAATTGCCAAAGTCATTTGTAAATTTACTGCTCAACATATAATGGTTTTTGTCGTATCCTCTAAATTGTAAATTAATATATTGTCCTCAGATAAATATATAAATATCTAGATCGCAAGACCCTTTTAACTATACCTAACAACTTTCCAAATGTAACGGTGCAATTCTTTGGAAGTTCCTTTAAAATTTTTATGTCCCTATATTCAAGCTCTCATTCTTCCTACATCATAGTTAGGGTACACCCCGTACCTCAGGTCATTCCTCCTATATCTTGGCTAGAGTATACTACGTGCCTAGTTCATAATTCTTTCATCTTACTTCTAATAAAAATACAAAAACAAAGTATCGACTACTAATTCTACAACTCGAGCCAACAAGAGGGAGATCGAATATAATAAACGAGTGAAGAATAGCTAAATGGTTCCCAAGAACGATTAACGTATCTAAATCAGTGTTCAAAAAACTATATAGATATTGAACGTAAATGGAAAAGAATTTCAGAGATACGCTAGTAAAAAAGCCAGTTGGCAAAAATACAAATAGCCAGCGATGCGTGTGTTGATATTAAAAGCTTGGGATGAAGAGTCCAATTAGATGGTGGTGGACTGATCGGAGTGTATGGTGTTTAATGGATTTTGGTCAGGTAAGAGGGTTTGGCGCCGGCGGCTGCAGACTCGATCCCGACTCGTGATCAGACCCAAATTTAGAGCCATTTAAATAAAATAAAAAAACACTAGAACACACGTCCAATAATATGTTACAGGAACGAGGATCCGTGCGTTCGGACCCTCTGTTTTTATAATAATAATAATTTGAGGTGATTTTTCACAAAAGCGGCGCTATAAAAATCATCCGATTATTATTAATTGGATGATTTGTGTAGCGCTCTCTGTGAAGGTACACCTCAAGGGCGCTGTACAAATATTCCTTCCTATTCTTCATCTAATTATGGACAGATACAGAAAATGGCAGTCGCTTCAGATGAACACGGTTTTATTAGAATATTTAAGTATTTCTAATTTTGAAACTATCAATTCATGGTGGAATTCCATATTAAAATGATTTTTTTGTTAAAAAACCTTTGTAACTTTTTTTCCACTTATTTATTTTCGACCGGACCGGTTTCACCCCATCACGGGCATCGTCAGAATGGCACAATGAATACTAAATCTATGGTATATAGCATCGATGTCGGGAGTGAGTTCCCTGCTTTCTAATCTTGTTTTTGTTTATGACTTGAAATTTGTTTTATTGCTGACGGTACTGTTTACTATAATGTTTTTAAAAACTACTTTCGGGATGGTTTATTACCCTCTGGAAGACGGATTACATTGTGTTTATTTACTGAATCTATGGGTATTTTTCAATTATATAAAGTCATTCGTGTCAGGTTTTATTTGAACGCCGGTCCGGTCGAAAATAAATAAGTGGAAAAAATTTAAAGGTTTTTTAATCAAAAAAATTCAGAAAATTTAAGCTTAGAGATGATATGATTTTTACAGTTGCTATTTTATCCTCCTTTTCTATTGATGTTACATTTATTAGAAGATCGGTGGCACAAGAAGAGTTAGTATTTATTTGAAATATTAATAATTTTTAGACTGGAGATTATATACTGGAGATTGCGCACCGATGCGTGATTTTTTTACTTATTCTATAAGTGACTTTAGGTAAGGACTAACCGGCTATCCTAGCTAAGCAATCGAGTGTTAGGTTATCAGTTATCATCGTCGTTTTCCTCCTTGTTTTACTTTTACACATTGTTTTATGACTCCTGTCTTAAAATGTTAATATTTTTGCACTATTATTGTGATTATGTTCACTACGTATCGCTTTGTATATACTGTAAAATGTTTTATAATTTTATTAGATGAATTTGCACCTAAGGAGCACCGTAGGAGGAATATTAAAAATAAGTAAGAATGTACATAATAAATGGAATTAGTTAATCATTGTTATAAAGTTAATTATAGTAAAATGAAATAATACAAAACTGCGCTATATAAATGCTACGTTAATATTTATATTATTCAGCTGTTAGTAGCTGAAAACTTCTGATTTTCTTTAGAACATACGAATTTGGGGAATGGTCAAGAATTTTCCACGACGTAATCGCTTAGATTTCAGAATCAATGTTCAATAGATGAATCAGTTGCAAGTTTGGTAAAATACATTTTGTATGAATTTTCTCAGATTAGAATATAAGAAATACTTTTAGATCAATACATATTAATGAATATGATCAACCTTGATTGCTAGTCAACTAACTAACCAGAGAGGACGGACCGCCAAACAACTCGGTATTGGCATACACTTCTTGCTTCATTCACATTCATAAATCGTCTCATACATTCTTTTCTATTATTCTGATTTCTGACATGGCCCGACTCAAGTATTTGATTCACTTGATCGTCCCCGACTTCTTCACCCATTCAGATTCGCGTCATATAATTTCCTTTCCTCGTTCATCCGCTCTGCATGTCCAAACCATCTAAGCGTTCCTTTCTTAATCTTACTCATTACACTTACACCAGCCTTGCATTCTTTACGAATCTCAACATTTTTCAAACGATCATACATAGTTTTACCACACTTTCGCCTCATAGACCTCAATTCTATAGCATTCAGTATACTTTCATCCTTCCTCTGCCAGTTCCATGCCTCACTGCCATACATCGGGGTTGGTATCAGCACTCCATTATGGACTGCTAGCTTCGCTTCTTTAGATACATTTTTGATTGATTAGATTGCTAGTTACCTTCGATATAAATGTATCTTCTCTCAATGTATATATGGATCTATAAACTATTTGTTTCTAAAACACGTTCGGTACAACGAACCTAAAAAACAACATCCTTGAACGTGGTTTGTGCCAAGGTTTGATATTCCATTACGGTCATATTTTTACGACTACAATGACTTAGGATATTATTATAGATGGTTTCACTGAAGTTGCTTTATATTTTAATCGTTGAAGCCGAGAGGCTCGCATCGTTCATAAAAGCTCTCCATGCTGTAAATACGAATAGAGCTAATTTTATTACTTTATATCTGTCATTGTTAAAGTCTACGACGCAATCAGAACATTTAACGACATTTTATTGTACAACTATTCACCCAACCCACTGACGTTCGAATGAATAGACGTGCCATATTTGCCTACAATTTCGACGGCTGGATGCAACCACGTGACAACCTAAATTTGGCGGGTTCACGCATTTTTCAAATAAATCATTAACAGTTTCAGTGGTACGAAATCGAATCCGTCCACGTTTCTTTCACATGATTTTGACTGCGGCAAGCGAATTTAAAACGTTTTTAAAAAGGGTCAAACTAAATACTCCAACAAAATTAGATTTTTGTAAACAAGCCGATCCTTTTTCTTATTTACTGTTTACTTATTGGCGGCTTGGATTAGTTTTGAATATGTTACCACAGCTACATGAATAAAATGAGAGCTGCTATAAATTCCGCACAGTTATAAAAAGGACGAGTTAGCGGATTTGCTTTTTGATTAGATTTTTGCAAACAAGCCGATCCTTTTTCTTATTTACTGTTTACTTATTGGCGGCTTGGATTAGTTTTGAATATGTTACCACAGCTACATGAATAAAATGAGAGCTGCTATAAATTCCGCACAGTTATAAAAATGACGAGTTAGCGGATTTGCTTTGCAAAGAGTAAATACTAATTCTTTGCAATGCAATGCGAGTTGCCTGGAGACTGCCGGGATTGATTTATTTGCAAATCAAATGACAGTGACCCGCATAAGCTCACCCCCCTTATATTGGTTTCTTACCCTTGCGTGTAAAGGCATCTCTAGTAATTACTATGCTCTGTGACCCATCCCAAAATTCTGGGAAGTAAACAATGTATATCTCTTCACATGTTTATGACCGCCATTGTTATTGTTACATTTTATGTCTCAAGGGCAGTATATATCTAAATTATTTAAACGTTACGCAGTTTTTAACGATTCGGATTTCTTTATTAAATTATCAACATGGCATGTCGCTCCTTGGAATAACAAGGTTCCATATAATACAGCAATGTTATACAATAATGAGCCTTAAAGATGCTTTCTATAGAGCATATTATCGCATGACATTGATGCGTCAGATGGAACCTTGTTATTCCAAGGGGTCGATGTGGTGTCTGCTTGTTAACAAAATTCGGATAAACATGGTAAAAAAATTGTTTAGACAATAATGCTTTTTTAGGAGTAAAAACAGATATATAAATATTTTGATGGTTTATATAACGCCGTTTTTGTGAAAAATTAATCCAAGGGCGCTTAACAAATGTTTTTTTTTCATTGCTATCACTAACTATCCTTAGAGAGGGATCACACAATGTTGTCAATTGGCGCATTGCATAATTGAGGCATAGTAGCAAGGGAGCCTACTATGCCTCAATTCAGAGGGTTATTCCATAAACCGTGGTTTCAACAATTTCCCCATTTTTTATAAAAATAATTTTTATCTCTTATTCGGATGAGAATTGGAGATTGCTCTGTTCACTTCCACCAATTTAATATGTACCTGCTTGACTTCCCAAACTGTGCTTTCTGTGCTCTTCAATTTGGAACATTAGATCACATATTTTTGTTGTTGTCTCTCTCTAAACAAATATCCTCTCTTCTATCAAGCCCTATCTAAAAGTTCCTCCTTTCCGTTTAACATTTCATCTCTTCTAGGTCTGAACTTGACTCCAATCTTCCATATAATTTTTAAATTTGCCCATTTAAATAAGTATAACATATTCATTCACCTTCCCTCTCTCCACAGTTTGAAATGATGGCCAAGAACACCCTTGAAGGGTGAGAGCCAGAAAATTACTACGGACATTCTACAATTTCTTCAAAAGATTGGTATTCACTTTGTGGCGTCATAATTAATAAATGAATTTAAAATTACTTTATATTCACCACCATATTCATTAATATAATAATACATACAACAAAGCCGGCGTTGATGTATAGGGAACACTTATAAACCATACTACGGTGTCGTCATTGTTGGTAATGGCGTAATAATTCATAATGTAATGCGATTTGCTTGGAACATACTCTGCGAATTCACACCGCACCTTCGCAATTCCTCTCGATCTACTGTTCTCCGTTCTATTGCTGGTGGTGCGGTCCTTTGCTCCCGTGGCAGATTGCCTCCGAGCGAGTCGTGTTTTGTGTCGAAACTCAAGACGAGAGGGGACTAGAATGCTAGAAGAGCGTGTGAGACAATCGCAGCAGACCGCAAGTGGATCATTAGCGAGGCACGAGGAGAGCCGCGCACGTAGCATCTAGCGACTAGCGACTGGCAACACACAACTAGTGACTGTACCAACTGTCTCACGAGAACTTCCACTAACTAACAAACTAACAAACCATCACGCCGTTTCCCCGCAGGGGTAGGCAGAGAGGACGGACCGCCAAACAACTCGATCTTGGCATACACTTCTTGCTTCATTCACATTCATACAACGCCTCATACATTCTCTTCTGTTATTCCGACTTCTGACATGGCCCGACTCGAGTATTTGATTCACTTGATCGCGCCATGTCTTCCTCGGGCGTCCCTGGCTTCTTCTTCCATTCACATTCGCGTCATATATTCTCCTTACACTCCTTACTCCGGTACAGGTATCGGAGCAGCTTGTTGGAGAGCTGCTGTCAGTTTTATAATCTGCTCTTTTTGTCTGCACAGCTCTCGTTGTAGTAGTCGCACCGTCTCCTCAATGGATGTGGATGACAGCGGAACGCCATTTTTGCTCTCCATGGTAGGCACCGCACTCCCAGGCGTGGTGATGAACATGTGTGTGGTGGTGGACGTGGCATCATGCGTGGTGCCAGGTACAGGTTGCACTGCATGTGCATCATCTGGGGCAGTTGATGACACTGCTGGCGGTGGTAACATCCTCGAAGGTGTGTGGCTAAGATCCGGCGCAAAAAGTTACAGTTTAACTTGTGTTCCTCGTCGGTACATTTAATTTAATAGTGGCGAGGATGGCTGGGCTGTCAATTAGATTGTTAATGATTCTATATAATACAACTAGATCTGACATAATAATCGTATTTATATTATTTGTCTCCTTTTTTAATATGCAAAGTACTTTTTGTCCACTATTTAATTGTTTGATTTTATTATACTCTATTTATGCACAAGAACCTTCCCAACCTTACTGAGCAACTGCTAAGCCGAAATTTTGCCTTAGCACTGTTCAAATGCACAAATTCGCCTTTCCCAACGAATTTCTCAGTCAAACTTACGATCATCTTAAGTTATCGATTTCTGTGGATTAAAGTTCTCCTCACTTAAAGACTAGTTATATAAAGTGTCAACAGAGTGTCAAATGACAGCGTAAACGTCAAATGTCATAGATATCTATGGTCTCAAACGTCATTCGTTTCGCGAACTATTTTTTTGTACCTGTTGTGTATTGACAATTTTGAATATGGAGAGCGAAAATGAAGATATTTTTAATGTAATACCAATAGCGGGTATGGACAGCGAATATGAAGACATCGACGAAGATATTATTGACAATTATTGATTGAAATTGAAAGAGCGTATGAAAGACAAACGTCAAAAAAGTCTACTTCCGTTTCCGCGGCATTACTAAAAGTCAAGCTAACACTTTATTTTTAACATATACGTTTTTTAAATATAAAATGCTGGTGTTTGTATTACAATATTTAAGACAAATAATATGTATTCATATTAAATAGAAAATTAACTCGTCTATGTTAATTTAACTTTTTTTAATTTTTTTTTTAAAGATTTAAATTTCCTTACCGCAGTATAAAAATCACGTAAAAGGCAGCGCTTTAGCTGATCACCAAAACTTCTAATGTATTATATATTTGAATAAGTAAAATACAATTTAAAAAACGCAAATAATTCTCACATACTCGTACAAGTTGGTATATTGTAAAAACGTATTGTTATTGATTGCGAAATTTATTAAAAAAACCCGATGTTTTTTTAGATACTTTTTGAACAATAAAATAACATAACAGAAAATTCAATTGTTTTGCCCTGCGTCCTGTGATTGTGTTTTCCCCTGGTCGATTTACGCCATGCATTCATTCGCTTTCATTTTCCCCCGACTGAGAAAAGTTGAAAAACAAATTCACACATTCGCTTTCAGGCAGCCACAGGTACTCGTGACAACTTAGAGAATGTTGCAGTAAAAAATACAAAGAAATACATTGTTAAACAGAAATAGATTCCCACAGGTGACATATGTAGTTTCCAATTGTATGGTATACGTGTTTGTTTTTACACTCCCACGATTTCACAGACTCACTGTGACAGCTTCTGAAAAAGCTACGATAGTTAATTAAGTACATAACTTTTTTTGCCAAAGTAAAACCAAAAACAGTTTCAAATAACGACTTGGGTGATTTTACCGGAATGTCCATTTGCATTAAGCATGTTCAATGGGGCAGTGAAAACAGTTTCTTGGGGTTATAATACAGTGTTGCCATGAAAAATACCTCCTCTCTCCTATCCCCTCTCTGCACTCCGCATTATTCTTCGTGTTTGCCAGACGAGTGTTTTAATTCCTCGTCTATCTTTGCAAAGCCGCTATAAAGGACTTAATGTCTAGTTGTTTGTATTACAAAAGGCGGTGACGAATTCTCCATCCACCCAGCTTCGAAGTAAAAGAAACTCGCGATGTGTTTTCCTTATAAAAATCTCATCGCTTTTTTTATATGAATAAAATACGATTTTATTATATTTTGGTAAACATCAGTCACTTTGTGGTTTGACATATTAATGGTATAAAACAATGACTTATTATTATATAACACTTAGCAACAAATAGCAACTGTAAAACTACCATCTCTGTACTTAAATTTTCTAATAAAACTGTGTTCATCTGAAGCGACCTGCCAGCTGCAGGTAAGTATGTTTTTCTGTATCTGTTTGTACATAATTAGGTAAAGAATAGGAAGTAACATTTGTACAGTGCCCCTGAGGTGATTTTTCACAAAGAAGGCGCTATACAAATCATCCAATTATTATTATTATTAGTAACAATGACTTATTATTATAAAACTATTACTTATGATTATTAGTTAATTACCCATTATCCCTCTGTCACCTGTTCAGGTGACGCCTTGTCTCTTTAGATATAATATGGTAACCCATTATGTACACATCGGTCTCTTTCTCTGTTATTGTTAGGTTTTAATTTAATTTAATATGAGCACACAATGTCTTTTTTGATTAATTTAATTTTGTGCCCCGATGATGCTTGTGTTAAGCGAAACCGCTCGGTTGTAATACAATAAAATAAATTTCGTGGTTGTAAACAAAGTAAGATTTTATTTCATTAAAATAAGATGTCCCAGGAAGAACGGGTTTATATTTAAAGAGCCAATAATCTACGACGAAGCATTGTCCATTCAAATAATGACTGGGAAGTTGGATATACTCGTACGAGTACTAAGCAAGAGACCCGAGTCGACGAGACGGCCACAAGGCGGCTGGCGGATGTTCTTTGAGTCTCCGAATCTGTTGCGTTACGTTGGTAGGTTTTGTGTTTACACTTTCACTTCGAGAAAAGAAATCGTGTCCGGCTTCGCTTGACCTTGTTTGGAAAATACTTTAAACTCCGTAGTCCCATCACACTGTTAACCCAAATTTAGTTTAAATTTTTCCAAAACTAACTAACTAACCATCACGCCGTTTCCCCGCAGGGAAAGGCAGAGAGGACGGACCGCCTTCTTACACTTACACTTCTTCCTTCATTCACTTTCATACAACGTCTCATACATTCTCTTCTGTTATTCCTACTTCTGACATGGCCCGACTCAAGTATTTGATTCACTTGATCGTGCCATATCATCCTCAGACGTCCCCAGCTTTTTCTTCCATTTACATTCGCGTCATATATTCTCCTTACACTCCTCTCTTCGTTCATTCGCTCCACATGCCCAAACCATCTAAGGGTCCCTTTCTTGATCTTGCTCACTACGCTTTCATCAATCAGCCTTGCATTCTTTACGAATCTCAACATTTTTCACACGATCATACATAGTTTTGCTACACATTCGTCTCAGAGATCTCATTTCTACAGCATTCAGTCTACTTTCATCCTTCCTCTGCCAGTTCCATGCCTCACTGTCATACATCAGGGTTGGTATCAACACTCCATTGTGGACTGCTATCTTCGCTTCTTTGGACAACTTGTTTGCGCCAACCGCGTTTAGTTCGCCGTTAATGGAAACATACTTCCCAAATACACAAACTCATCGACCTGCTCCAAGTATTAATCATTTACAACTATATTGCACACTGTTTTCTTACTCTCTCTTTCAAACACCATGACTTTGGACTTACTTACATTCATCATTAGCTTATTTTTCATACATACTTCGCTCATCCTAGATACGAGGAACTGTAGATCTTCCATACCTTTAGCAATCAGCACCGCATAACATCAGCATACAACAGGCAACATACTTGCAGACTACTCATTTTCGCGCCCAAGCCCACCACTTTCAATTCTTGTATACACTTATCTATGTATAGATTGAATAACCACGGTGACATTACGCAGCCTTGCTTAACACCTTTTGTGATGTTAAACCTACGGGGTGGTTTAAAATCACCGTTTGCCCTAAGCTAAAATCTGATCCATGCACCCCCTTCCACTCATAAATGTACCTTGCACATCCCATATTTTATCATTTGTTTTCATTTGTACCCTTTCAATCAATATCCTACCATACAGCTTTCCAACTGAACTTAGCAGGGTAATAGCCCTGTGATTTCCACATTCCATGCGTGATCCTTTTCCTTTGTATAGAGGCATGATCACAGCCCTTCTCGAATCTAATGGGGTGTAACCCTCCTCTAAACACTGGTTAAAAAGTTTGCATAACCATGTAAGAATTATACGGCTATCTCTTTTAAAGTATTCAGTAGCAATCTTGTCGAAACCAACAGCCTTACCATTCTTCATACATCTAATTGATCTTTTAATTTCATCAATGCTAATTTTGGGAACATTCACCGCATCGTCACTCATATATCTGACTCGCCACTGGAATCACTATCACTCGGGTTGCTTTCGAAGACCTCTTCAAAGTATTTCATCCATCTCTCTTTTATTTCTTTCTCATTAGTCAACATTTTTACATTTTTCGATTTTACCACTTTCACACATCCGATTTCTGAACCATTCCGGGACCTTTTGACTTCCTTCCAACACATTTTAATGTTTTCTTGGAAGTGTTTTGTCATTTTGATCCCCTCTTCCCCTTCCAGGCGTTTCTTTCGTTCTTTCACTCCATCATGTACTCTTTTCTTACATCCCTTGTAAACTTCTTTCCCTCTAGCACTCTCTTCGCTAGAAGCACTGCCAGTCGCTATCAGACATAACTACACTTTCTTCTTCTCTGAGACCAGTACTTTAATCTCATCATCCCACCATGCATCACCTTTCTTCCTACATTCCGTACTTATTAGCAGACTAGCAGATTCAAAGAGGCTCACTTTTATGTGGTCTCTTGTTTCGTCTATGCTTAGACCGTCCATTACCTTATCATTTAGTCTCATCTCTACACAATTTTCATATTTACTTCTTACATTATCGTTTCGTAGTTTTTAATTTTGACTCTAGTTGAGGACTCTAGTTGAGGTCGACACCATTTTCACTTTAGAGCGCCAGCCGCCGAAGAGGTTTACCCTCGACACAACCAAAAATGGTCGGTTTTTACCTCAGCCCCTCTGAAAACTCTCGTGTCTGCGGTGACGGCTCTCAACCTAGAGTCAATTACTACAAAATCAATCACTGACCTCTCATTTCCTCTTTCCCACGTATATTGGTGGATACTTTATGATTGAAAAAGTTATTCGATACAAACAGGTTCCGCTCTAAACATACTTCAATCATTCTGGTACCATTGTAATTCATTCTTTATCACCAAATAAACCTAAGGCTGACTCAAAACCATCCCTTCTAACTCCCACCCACCCATTCAAATCCCCTACCATTATAATCCTTTCATTCATATTTTAAATCATCTTTCACTTCATCGCTTTCAGAGTTGACAGGAGCATAGCATTTAACTAAAAACACTCTTGTCAACCCGATTTTGAATCGGATCCACATTATTCTCGGACTTAGACATTCATATTGCAACATACATTCCACCGTTCTAGGAGAAAGTAACGCTGAAACACCTTGACAAGCCCTGTCTGTATCTGGCCTCCCAGACCAGACGACGAGCGTATCATTATGCTGCATCGTACCGCTCCCATTTTTCATACTCTGACATTCCACGTGCCAATTCGACATTGTTCACGTTCCTTCCTCCTTTTCGCGCTAACGAAGGGTTGGCAGTGTCATGGATAGCGAGCCTCATCGACACCTGTGTCCGCCATTCCCTTCCACGGACTACTTAACTACCCATAACTAAACTCATCGTAATAAAATAAAACATAAAATACAAAACAAAAGAGAAAAATAAAAATGTTCGTAGTAATCCAAAAACAGAACGCGCACGTGACGTCAGATGTTCCAAATGCAATGGTACCAATAAAACAAGATATTTTATGAGATGTTTTTTATTAACTTTTAAATAACGATTTATAACGATGTATAATTAAATATAATAAAAGTTATATATTCAGATTCGTCGTTTGTTGATCTATATGAATACAAATTTTTAAAGCCATTATATTTTTCACTGAATTTTTATTGGATACAAAGATATTTACATAACTATTTTTTGTTGTTCCTCACAGAGACTTCCGTCCTACCAGCCTGGAGAAGCGGCAGGAGGTGTGCCGGCTGCGCGTGTACGAGGTGTTTGCATGGGGGGGGCCCCTGCTCATCGCCGGCGTGGCCGCAGTCCTGGACCGCCTGCCCCCCGACCCGCTGCGCCCCTTCCTGCGTCCCCGGTTCGGTGTCAGGAACTGCTGGTTCTACGGTGAGCCATAACTTATCTTTTTTTTTGGAATAACGTTCTGAAGTTGTTTGTCGTTTGAGTGCCATAATTTATTTGACAGCGAAAGTAATGCCTTGTGACAACTATTACTATCTCTAAACAAAGAAACATTAATTTGAATATTTTATTTCATTCCAAATATGTACTTTTTCAAAATACATCTAAATAATTAAGATCTTAAGTAGGTACCTACTTGTGTTTTCCATTTTGAAAATATTCTACCCAAGCAAACCTTCTTCTTTTGAATATGTGTACTTTGGCTAACCTCAATACAACATGGCGGGTTCAATATTTTTTATACTAATTTTAAAACTTTATAGAAACTGTTTTACATATTGAATTTCATTAAAACTACTCTCTAAACCTTCCCGTCACTAATAAGAACAAACGGTGCTATTTTCAGCGAAACCGGTCCAGTAATTTTCGAGAAAATCGAGGACACACAGACAAATATTCAATTTTATAGAGATTGAGAAATCTCAGAATTCTACAAACTTTAAAAACAAATTCTTACATCCGAATAAAAATAATATTTGGATGATTTGTATAGCGCCGTTTTTAACAAATTGAGAAAAACGGCGTATTTTAGCATTTAAAAAATATATAAAGTTGACAAAAATCCGTATCAGGTAAAAGAAATAGCAAGGAATAAAAAAAATAAAAAGGAAAAATTAAATCAGTAAATACGAAATTAAAAAATGTCAATAATAATAATAATACTTGGATGATTTATATAGCGCGGTTTTTTTTTAAAATCACCTCAGGGGCGCTTGAAGAAAACGTTAACGTTACGATTGCGTAGCTGAATTAACGGTTTATTTGCAATTCAAACATTGATTTTAGATTAACGATTGAATCTTGGAATTATCAATGCTAAATAAAAGCAGTTCAAAATTGTATTATTACTTTTTTTTTTTAATTTGTAAGAAAACGATATTTTTATTGTATCCATTATTATTTTATCACTCTAGTTTCCTTCAATGGAAGCAATCTTCCCAACAAGCCCTCCATTGATACGACGCTGGGCGTATTGTGCAGAGCCCGCAGATACTGCAGATAGTACACAACTGCTGACCTTGTACAAATCGCAAGTGCGCCTCACTGTAGAATTTGGCAGCCACCTCTGGTTGGGAGTCCTAAAATATCTGGAAAAAACCCTTGACTCTGTGCAGAAATGGGCGGTCCGCTTGATTCGCCTATCTTAACAAACGGATTGCAATATTTGGAGCACACTCAGGTGGGAATGCTGCCCATGTTCTCGGGTATTTTAATTGAAGATGCTCTGAGGAACTTTTTTTATTTTTTATATGAGTACCCCCACAAGAGTCCCAACTGCTCCCAACCGTCTGGAGTCAGTGAGACTATGGCATCTTCAATTGGAGAATGTAAATAGCGTCATTGATCCCTTTTAAAGAGTCCTTGAGGTCATTTTCCCACGAAAACGGCGCTATAGAAGTAATCCAATTATTATTATTATTCGGCACCGGTGGACAGTCAGGAAACACGCCAAACGCGCGCCCAACATTTGCACACGGTTGACATCCGTCACATGTCAAGTGTCCAGTGTGGAGTAACTGAAAAAACAATTTTGTCTCTAAAGTAGATCCAAAGCATATTTCAACATTTTAAAATTCCTACTAGTTTAAAAAATAATCAGTTTTTTGTTTCTCCTGTAAAGTTCCCAAAATGTGCCTTACGGTGGCGATATGTTCTTATCCCTAATGCAACCATTACATTTTTTTAGCAGCTCGAGAGAACTAATTTAGGGTTCATTGTCGCATACATTGCTAAGTCAGATAGAACCCTGTTGTTCCGAGGGCACGACAATCTGATGTTTCCCACTGGAAAAGACAATCTCACTTTGAAGTTCTTTGAAATTGTACATTGAACTTTCCCCTCCCAAAACACCGCGAGAAGTTGATTTTTCGAATCTTATTTCTCGCGTCTTATTTCGAATGGTCCATAACTCTTAGTTAGAATCCAAGAGGAATCCGTGAATGTTGCATGAACTCTGTAATTATGTCCCATTTTTATCACTTCAGAGCCTTCCTACTCTAGAGGTTTAAATTAAATTTGTGTGTCAGTGAAAAATTACACCGCTTTGAATAATTTTGAGAATTTACACAATTTATCATAACATTCTTGAGCCTGGCGAGCAACATAATTTGTAGCAATTGTCTCTTTATTTATCATAACATTCTTGAGCCTGGCGAACAACATAATCTATAGCAATTGTCTCTTTATTTATCATAACATTCTTGAGCCTGGCGAACAACATAATCTGTAGCAATTGTCTCTTTATTTATCATAACATTCTTGAGCCTGGCGAGCAACATAATCTGTAGCAATTGTCTCTTTATTTATCATAACTTTCATGAGCCTAGCGAGCAACATAGTCTGTAGCAATTATCTCTTTATTTCGCCAGATATTTTCCTAAATCTCTAATGGTTTTATTTAATTTGATGACTTATATTTTGGCACGTTTCGAGACAATTTCCCATATAAAGCGTACACTTACATTGCTATTGCAAAGTTGACAGTTTAACTGGTCATATAATTACCTGACACAATTTTCGCTTTCCAGGAACACTCTTCTGGTCCTTTTTATGAAAGATTCCTTATCGTTTTCCTTAAAGACTTCTCGATTAACTGCGGAATTCCGGAGAAACACAGTCAAAAAAAATCCCAAACATATTGTTAAGAGATTATTCGAAAACACAAATTGATCAAATATCTTCAAGTGACACAAGGTTTTGAACCAAAACTTTTAAAAACAATCACATGCATTTTAATACATTTTTATTTTATTTTTAAATAGATTAAATACGCCTTTTAAGGAAGAATTACGTTTTGTAAAATGGTAACTGTTGTATCTCACTATATAGTCTTTTTTTTCAGATATTTATTATACATAAATAAGAACATTGTTTACTTGGTAATAATAGTGTGTATTTAACCACTAAACATGTTTTATTTTATTTTATTTAAATAATCTTTTTAGTTTCTTTTTTTTTAAATTTATAACCTTCCTAATTGAGAAATTCTCGTGTTTAGGGAGGGAGTACTAATATTTATTGTTACACATTTAATAATTTCAACAGTACTACCATGAACTTGATGTTCTGGTGTCTATACACTAATTTAAAAAAAAATTAATTAATTAAAGAAATTTTTAGAAATAAAATATATCTATATAATGTATAATATTAATAATAACTAGGTTTTGCCTATTGCAGTGCTGCAATTGGTTTGTGTGTTTAGAATATGTGTTGTTTTTTTTTTTTTTTATATGAATACCTCACAAGAGTCCCAACTGCTCCCAACCGTCTGGAGCCAGTGAGACTATGGCATTCCCAATTAGGGAATGTTGTGAGGCTGAAGGTATTGGGGAGGGAAGGAGAAGAGGAAGAGGAAGGTGGGGAATACCTGTCTATTCAGATATGGTCACCAAACACGGCTAAAAGCCATTTCAAGCAACGTTTCAATTCTGAATGGTGGTCTTTCACCAGGGCGATACTGGGAGTAGCTCTTCCACTCTGGAACGTGCGCAAATATACCATATATTATTTTTAAATGAATTAATTTGTTAAACAGCACAAATTAATTAAATAAAAATTACTTGCGCATGCCGGGATTTGAACCCGCGACCTTCGGATTCGTAGTCGAGAGCCTTACCCCTCGACCATGGAGGCCGTCGAATTTTTGTAATGTCGTTTGTTGTAATGTGGATGAAGCAAGAAGTGTGTGTGTTGGAAATAATTTTTAAAACGAATATTTGGAAAAATATTTATACTTCACCTCCTACCCCTACTCCAACTCCTACTCCAACTCCTACTCCAACTCCTACTCCAACTCCTACTCCAACTCCTACTCCAACTCCTACTCCAACTCCTACTCCAACTCCAACTCCTACTCCAACTCCTACTCCAACTCCTACTCCAACTCCTACTCCAACTCCTACTTCAACTCCTACTCCAACTCCTGCTCCAACTCCTACTCCAACTCCTACTCCAACTCCTACTCCAACTCCTACTCCAACTCCTACTCCAACTCCTACTCCAACTCCTACTCAACTCCTACTTCAACTCCTACTCCAACTCCTACTCCAACTCCTACTCCAACTCCTACTCCAACTCCTACTCCAACTCCTACTCCAACTCCTACTCCAACTCCTACCCTACATCTACCCAACTCCTACCCTACGACTACCACGATTAAGTATGTAAAGAAAAGAAGAAGAAAAAAACTTTCAATGTTACCTTTATTCGAGAAATGGGGCCTAGGAATTTGCTGCCAAATTTTAATTGCGCAAATCGGGTTGCGTAGGAGGAGACGCTCAGTTTGATACCCATATCGGCTACCCCTACCCCTACCCCTACCTCTACCCCTGCTCATACCCCTATTCCTTCCCCGACCCCTACCCCACCCCTAGTGATTTTATTTCAATAAATGTGTTTTGCTTAATATTTTCCCTTAAAAATATGACCCACATCTTGCAAAATGGGGCTTTGGAGCTAACTGCCAAGTTCAAGGCGAAAGTAAAAAAACAGCGCTATATAAATTTTTAAAAAAATCAGAGAAAAAATTGTCCCTACATCTACCCAACTCCTACCCTACATCTACTCTACATCTACCCTACATCTACCCTACATCTACCCAACTCCTACCCTACGACTACCACGATTAAGTATGTAAAGAAAAGAAGAAGAATTTTTTTTTTCAATATTAGAATTATTCAAGAAATGGGGCCTAGGAATTTGCTGCCAAATTTTTAATCGCGCAAATCGGCTTGCGTAGGTGGAGACGCTCAGTTTGATACCCATATCGGCGACCCGTACCCCTACCCCTACTCCTACTTCTACCTCTACCCCTATCCCTACCCTACATCTGCCTTACATCTACCCTATCCCTGCTGTACCGCTATTCTTATTGAGTATTTATAGGAAAGAAACAGAAAAAAGCTTTCAGTATTAGCCTTTTCTCGCAAAAGAGAGCCAAGATTTAACTGTTCATATT
The DNA here is from genome assembly GCA_022606495.2 of Halesus radiatus. Classification (NCBI taxonomy): domain Eukaryota; kingdom Metazoa; phylum Arthropoda; class Insecta; order Trichoptera; family Limnephilidae; genus Halesus; species Halesus radiatus. The sequence continues at coordinate 58,013 of JAHDVE020010381.1, forward strand.
TTCACCGAGATGCCCGGATCCGCTACGTCAATTCGCGTATTTTGATACCAATATCAGATATATTACGAAAGAAAAAGAATATCAAAATGAATTATTTATAAAATATCCGATTCTTTGATTTTCTGTGCTCCTGTGAAAAATCCATTAATTCATAATTTTATACCCATTTAGAAGCCACAAAAAAATAAATATATTATGTCAATCTCGTATTAATAATAATAATTGGATGATTTGTATAGCGCCGTTTTAGTGAAGGTACACCTCAAGGGCGCTGTACAAATATTACTTCCTATTCTTTAACTAATTACGTACAGACAGATACAGAAAAACATGTATACATTTTTTCCAAGTGAGCTTATAATATACACCTGAAATCAGTTTCTTGTAAAATGTATTTTAAGATTTTTCTTAAAAAAATCATAATTTTTTTCATCTTGTATATCTGTGGGAAGTTCGTTAAAACATTTCTTGGCCGAGCATGTTTAATAGCGTTGAGCTGTTGTTGTGTTAAGTTTAGGGATTATTATTTGTTTTGTGGTTCTCGGCCTGGTGCTCAATGATTCTTATTTTAGATTTTCCTTATGGATTTGAAGTAACGACTTTTTTTGGTATATTGTATTTAAATCTAAGACTTTAAATTCGTTGAATAACTCACAGGTAGAAAAATAAGATGTTTTTTTTAGAATTATTTTAATCAGTCTTCTTTGGACTATTTCCAATGGGGCTATGTTAGTTTTAAACGCTCCTCCCCAGCCTATGATTCCATATTGTAGAATTGATTGTGCTAAAGCATAGTAAACCTTCAGTAGCATAGAGTTTTGTAAAATATTTCTTAGTTTGAGGAATATGTAATATAGTTTTCGAATTCGTTTAATATTTTGCGCAATATGTTCTGTCCATTTTATGTGTTGATCTATTGTTATTCCCAAATATTTTATATGATTCTTTTTTGTCAATGTAGAGCATTTGGGTGAATTGCAGTTATCAGGATAATTTTTCAAGAGCTATGTATAATAATTTTGGAATTTGTTGAATGGAGGTTTTTGTCCGACAGTGTAAATGTCATGAAGGATAGGTTATTGTTATCCAGCCATTGTTTCAGGTTGTTTATTGCAATATTCGCGCTTCGATAGGCTTCTTCCCAAGTTTTTTTTTTCTATGATTAAAACTGTGTCGTCAGCAAAATATATAATGTTTCCTATTTTTGGGACACCAAGCATGTCATTTACGTAAATAATGAACAGTATTGATCCCAGTACTGTTCCTTGGGGGATTCCAATTTTTGAATAGGTGGGTTCGCTCAATGTATTATTAATTTTTACGTGTTGGTGTCTTTAATGTAAATAAATTTTGAACCATTCTTTTAGTGTTCCTTCAATTCCAATATTCTCTAACTTTTTGATTAGTTTCTTATGGCATATGCTGTCAAATGCTTTCCTCAAGTCGATGAATATACTTAAACATTTGTTTCCCGGGTCGAGAGCATATATTATAGAGGTTAATTTCGCGATTACATCTTGTGTGCCCAATTTTTCTCGGAAGCCGAATTGGTTATCATTAATTACTTTATTTGATTTGATGTGCTTAGTTCATTGTGACTTAAAATATTTTAGCTACGTTTGATACAATAGATATGGGCCGATAGTTTGAGATGTCGGATGCAATCCCTGATTTGAATATAGGGGTTATTATTGTATTTTTATATGTTTTTGGGAAAATTATTTTTTTATGCTGTTATTAATGATGTGTGTAATCGGTTTGATAAAAATTATCTCATTTGTTTTAATAAATTAACTGTGATATGGTCGAAACCAGGGCTTGCGGACACTCGTAAGTCCATTATTATGTTTTCTATTTCTTTTTGGGTGCATCTGTCGAATTTCTCGAAGACTTTGGGGCAAGTTTGTGCGGTTGTAATTAGAGTGTTTTTTTGGTTGGTTATTGTCAATTTTTTTTGGCTCTCCTGGCTTTTGATTCTCCCCGACTTTAGCGAAGTAGTTATTAAAAATGTTTGCAATTTTAGCTGGGTCTTTTTTTTTACTCTATTGTTTCGTTATCATGTGTTATTTTACCTATCTGTTTATTTTTATTACCCTTGCCTATGATGTTATTGATTGTAGCCCAGACTTTTTTGTTATCCTTACCACTGACTTCATTTTTTCCTTAAAGTAATTTTCTTTTGTCTTTTTAATCAAGTTTGTGAGATTGTTTCTATATTTTTTTATTAAAAACAAGTATAGTGATCGGTTGTGCTAGTTTTCCAAATGATATGTGTTATTTTTTTTAGTTTTGTCAGCCTGTGTCCAAAAGTGATCAATACACGATGGGTTTTGTCGAGGTACAACTCTAGTGTAATCGTTTATAATGACCTATTTATTCTGTCACTACTTCTAAAAGTGACATTTGTCGCCTGCATTTGTACTTCCATTTATAATTGTAAAGCTTAATAGCCCAATAATGTTTATAGTTGACAATAACGTAGTTAGTAACATTGTAACTTACTTAATATTGTGTTTTTGTCCTGTTGAAACTAAGCAAATATTGATATTTTTAATGAATGACATGACATTCGAGAGAACGGGAACGACAGTTGGGCAAGAAGTCTTTAAGCCTGAGGAAACGAATAAGGAATCTTCCTTAAAAATAACGGGAATATGCCTCATGGTTTCGTATTGACACCTGAAATGTCGACTGAGCGGTTTTATCCTAGGAGGCTAATAAAAACTTGTCTGCGTCTGCCATTATTACAATTTATCTTTTATCGTCGGTTTATATGTTTTTTTAAACATCTTTGATAGTTGTAACATGTATGGAATTTGATCATCTTGGCATTCCATCTCCAAATACAGTATAAAACACGTGTGTATTTTATGATTTATACAGTGTAAATATCAAAGTGACGAGTGACTATTAATTGGATTGCAGCAGAAATACTAACGCCTGGGGCTCCTAGTAAATCGTCTTTACGTCTTTACTAGTCAATAGTTCTCCACTTGTATCATACGTGAATCTTCACATTATACATATATATGATGTGTGTATATGAGAACGTGTTGAAAACATCCATTATTTTGTGCATCGCTATTTCTTTAGAATTCACAATTCACATGGGATGGGGAGATTCGATTTACGCAGATGCAAGCTAAATAGATATCATAGCGCAGAGAGCTGCTATGTGTAATGTCTATGGTTTAAAACTGATAGGTCTTATGTGAACTGGCGCAGTGTATTTAAAAACGATGTCGATCACACTTTTTTTCAGTGCGTGGGCTGAGTTTTGTGTCGAAAGCTCTCGGAACCCAATATTTGGCTCCGTTTTGAAAAAGTCTTCAAAATTAATATTTTTTAATTTAGATGTTGGTGTTGCTAAAAGACGTAACTAACCGCATTGGGAGGAATAATAATTGAATTACTTCTATAGCGCCGTTTTCGTGGGAAAATCACCTCAAGGGCGTTTTACAATTAATTAAATAACATATCACTTGACGTACAACCAATATCTTACAGCTAAAATTTATTACTAAAGTAGGTATAACTAGAATATAAACCTAACACATATATAAGCCTAGTACATATTTAAAACTAATGCATATCTATGTATATATATATCATATCAGAAATATATATTTTACATACAATACTGCAAAATGACATTACAACTATGACTTAAAACTAGAGTCCTACAACTAACATACCAATTTTTAATATTATAAATACATATTATGATTATTGCTCGTGCTGTCAGTGGTAAAGCACTGAGAATGAGATTAGAAACCACATTTACCTCGAATTGAAAAGCACAAACTAGATACCTATTGCTTGCCTGATTACAAACCACAATTACCTCGAATTGAAAAGCACAAACTAGATACCTATTGCCTGCCTGATTACAAACCACAATTACCTCGAATTGAAAAGCACAAATTAGATACCTATTGCTTGCCTGATTACAAACCACAATTACCTTGAATTGAAAAGCACAAACTAGATACCTATTGCCTGCCTGATTACAAACCACAATTACCTCGAATTGAAAAGCACAAACTAGATACCTATTGCCTGCCTGATTACAAACCACAATTACCTCGAATTGAAAAGCACAAACTAGATACCTATTGCCTGCCTGGTTACAAACCACAATTACCTCGAATTGAAAAGCACAAACTAGATACCTATTGCTTGCCTGATTACAAACCACAATTACCTTGAATTGAAAAGCACAAACTAGATACCTATTGCCTGCCTGATTACAAACCACATTACCTCGAATTGAAAAGCACAAACTAGATACCTATTGCCTGCCTGATTACAAATACAATTACCTCGAATTGAAAAGCACAAACTAGATACCTATTGCCTGCCTGATTACAAATCACAATTACCTCGAATTGAAAAGCACAAACTAGATACCTATTGCCTGCCTGATTACAAACCACAATTACCTCGAATTGAAAAGCACAAACTAGATACCTATTGCCTGCCTGATTACAAACCACAATTACCTCGAATTGAAAAGCACAAACTAGATACCTATTGCCTGCCTGATTACAAATCACAATTACCTCGAATTGAAAAGCACAAACTAGATACCTATTGCCTGCCTGATTACAAACCACAATTACCTCGAATTGAAAAGCACAAACTAGATACCTATTGCCTGCCTGATTACAAACCACAATTACCTCGAATTGAAAAGCACAAACTAGATACCTATTGCCTGCCTGATTACAAACCACAATTACCTCGAATTGAAAAGCACAAACTAGATACCTATTACCTGCCTGATTACAAACCACAATTACCTCGAATTGAAAAGCACAAACTAGTTAGAAACGAAATGAGTCCCTATTCATTAGTGTGATACGAACGTTTTTTGTTTTCGGAACGGCGGACCTATGCGGACCGAAAGGAACGAAGACCGAGTTCGAGGAATAGAGTCCATGTGGCTAAACTCGGAATTGGAACCGAGTTTTTAAAATAAGTGGAATGACAAACCTCTTCGGTCGGCACAAATTCAAATGTTACTTTTAGAACTAGAGACAAAAAGGTCATTACTATCTAATTAGGTAGGTACCTTTCTATAAAACGTGTTTCTTCGTTAAAAGGCTTATTTATGGTATTTAAAAATAAAATAAAAATGTATTAAAAAAATTATTATATAATGTAATTGTTTTTAAAAGTTTTAGTTCCAAATCTTATGTCACTTGAAGATATTTCATCAATTTGTGTTTTCAAATAACCTCTTGACAATCTATTTAGGATCTTTTTACTATGTCTCACCGGAATTCCGCAGTTAATCAAGAAGTCTTTAACCCTAAGGAAAAACGTAAGGAATTTTCCTTAAAAAGAACGGGAATAGCGCCCCTGGTTACTGTAAAAAAAATTGCCATTTGGCGAACACGTCCGACACTCGACACGACACGACATCTCGGTATAAAAAAGAATTGGGTATGGCAACAAACACTGGTTAAAGTCAATACGAAATTTCATCCACTGAAAGCTTCAAAAATTAAAAAAAAACTGAAAGAACTCAAGCACTCGAAAAAGGCGTCTTCTCCAGAAGACAGTAGAAGAAGAGAATACATTTAGCGCTCCATTGTAGGTAACGGGCGACATTTGGAGTCGGCAGAAAGCTGAATATAGCCTGCCAGACATATCTGGAATTAACCCACTGTTTCTGGGCAGGCGTTGAAGACGAAGATCGGAAAACAATACTTATTTGCTCCGAGTGTGAACCTTCACCCCATCTTGCCCATCAACCCCATGTTGGAAAGATACAGCTAAATGACTAAAGCTTATTCCAATAAAATGTAAAGTTTGTAATATTAATGACTAATGGTTAAACGTCAACTACCCCGCTGCCCTTCCCCTCTCACCTATTTAACACCCTGAAATTCAAGTGTTAAATTGACACAATGAATATTTCCAATTTTACGATATTAGTTTTCCAAATTGTCGCTATGTTGTCCGTGTCATAACGCTAATTCTGATGTAATGCCGTCGCCTTCCGTCCATCCTTCGTGTTTTAGTGCTTTGACTTTACAAATAAATTCTCGTGTGGTTGTGTATTCTCGATCGGATAATTTCCAGGGGTATTATTACATTTCTATCGCAAATTACTTATCTAAGTAATAATAATAATAACAAAGCATTTATATAGCGCAGTTTTGTGTTGTTTCACTTCAAGTGCGCAACACTATAAATAAACTTAAAATGATTAAATAACTCCATTCAGTGGTATCCTACAGTGCTACTTTTACATTCTATTTATACATTCTTAACATATTACATACATTCCTGCTTATTCTTAATACTACTCCTACAGTACTCCTTAGGTGCATATTCATAAAAAAAATTACAAAATATTATACAGTAGCTATACAAAAATAACACATTCACAATATTACTACAAAAATAGTAACATTTTAAGACAGCAGTCGGGTTATGTTCAACAATAACGGACTTCACATAAAAAATTTAAAAAATATATATATACGGAGGAAATCGAAACCAAACAACTACCAGAGGCTTGAGGAAATGACTTTTTACAATAAATTGAAGAGAAATTAGACAGTAGTATTTTTAAAATAAGTTTAAGTAAGTGGAGTGCTAAATTCTTCAATAAGTTACACGTTACAGCTGCAGGCGGGAGGTAATTAATATCGAATTAATATCTCTCCGTTAAGCTTTAGAAACACGTTAACCTACTTTTAAAAATTAAAGCAACTCGGATATTGTTGCTAATGATCAGTTGAGTTATTATCATTTGTAGACTCGGTGATTATCCGGCGAGAAATCACGAGTGTTCAGAAGGCTACAGTAATGTTGTCTTGTAAAAATGTATATTGTATTCATCGCCTGACTTTACAATATTTATTGCTCACATTAATGTCACATGCTAAAGAAGTAGGCACCGTCAAATACTCATTAATTGATACTCTTACATTCTTTAAACTGCGTAATTATATTTAATTTTATGTAATGTTTTACTTAAAACACAATAAACTGCACTAGAAAAACTAGAATTTAACGCTTTGCAAGGAAGACAATAAGGAACTCCGGCGAAAAATATTATTGCTGTAAAAATATATATTCATATAGATCAGCAAACAACGATTCTCAATGTATAACTTTTATTATTTACAATACGTAGAATTTATAAATCGTTACTTAAAAGTCTATAAATAATCATCTCATCAAAATACCTTGTTATGTCGGTACCATTTCATTTAGATCATCTGACGTCACGTGTGTATTCTGTTTTTTGATTAGTATGGAAATGTTTATCTTTCGATTTTGTTTTGTATTTTAAATATGTATTTTTTATAGTTTTGGCGAAATTTAATTTTAATCTTTATGAATTTACGCACTTTAATTGTTATTCAATATAAAAAAAATAATGATATAAATTATAGTACACGAGCAAACCAACTATCAATAATAATATAATGATAATTTGAAAATTGTAGATAATCTATATTTAATAATAACTTCTTTGCTATTTGCTGTTGGTTAAAAAGGGGGGTTAGTTTTGCAAAACCGGTGGAGACTCAATATAAGTAAAATTCTGTTAATTGGAATAACTTTAAACCTCGTTGTAATTCTATTCAATCATTTAAGATAATATTAATAATTTAATAACAAATGAAAAATGAAACCGAAAAAGACCCAGAAAATAAAAAGGTATTAGACGCATTTGGGAATCGAACCCAGGACTTCTGTCTTTGTTAATATTATCTTCTTCAATGATTAAATAAATAAAATTGTTAACAGTATGCATTATTTGAATTTAATTTAATATAATTAATTATGCCACGGTGTACTTATGTATCTTTTTAGTGAATCTCATATATAAAAAAAATGAATGTTTGTCTGGTGTCTTCGATTTTCTCGATAATTACTAGACCGGTTTCGCTGAAAATAGCACAGTTTGTTCTTATTAATGCCAGGAAGGTTTAGAGAGAAGTTTGAATGAAATCCAATGTGTAAAACTGTTACTATAACGTTTTCAAATTAGTATGAAAAACATTGAACCCGCCATGTTGTGTTAGGGTTAGCCCATAGATATACCACTCTGGTTAGCCATAGATTACATATTCAAAGGAAGATGGTTTGTTTGGGTAGAATATTTTCAATAAGGAAAACATAATACTTAAGAACTTTTTTATTTAGATACGTTTTGGAAAATAAATGTTTGGAGTGAAATACAATTTTCAAATGATTGTTTCTTTGTTTAGATATAGTAATAGTTGTCACAAGGCATTAATTTCGCTGTCAAATCAATTATGGCGCCCAAACGACAAGCAACTTCATAACTTTGTTAAAAAAAATAAAAAAATAAACGAGCATCGCCGGGTACACACATCAGCTAGTATTTTTATTCGAATAATGTTCGGCGTAAGAGTTTTGTAAACCTTCGCTCGGTTCCCCTGAGATGCCGCTAGAACTGTTCGGGTATTTTAAATGAACGGCATCATTATATGTTCGCAGGTGACATGGAGATCCTGACCTTCTTCTTTGGGCCAATCGGCATCCTGCTGTTTGTGAACCTGCTGCTGTTTGCCTCCACCGCCCGCCAACTCACCTGCGGCCTGTGGAAGAGGGAGGACGTCAAATCTACAACAGAGAGGTCACTATACAATATACATATTATACAATCACACGGTTTTAATCTGATAGACTGTTTGTGAACCTCCTGCTGTTCGCCTCCACCGCCCGCCAACTCACCTGCGGCCTGTGGAGGGAGGACGTCAAATCTACAACAGAGAGGTCACTATACAATATACATATTATACAATCACACGGTTTTAATCTGATAGACTGTTTGTGAACCTCCTGCTGTTCGCCTCCACCGCCCGCCAACTCACCTGCGGCCTGTGGAGGGAGGACGTCAAATCTACAACAGAGAGGTCACTATACAATATACATATTATACAATCACACGGTTTTAATCTGATAGACTGTTTGTGAACCTCCTGTTGTTCGCCTCCACCGCCCGCCAACTCACCTGCGGCCTGTGGAAGAGGGAGGACGTCAAATCTACAACAGAGAGGTCACTATACAATATACATATTATACAATCACACGGTTTTAATCTGATAGACTGTTTGTGAACCTCCTGCTGTTCGCCTCCACCGCCCGCCAACTCACCTGCGGCCTGTGGAGGGAGGACGTCAAATCTACAACAGAGAGGTCACTATACAATATACATATTATACAATCACACGGTTTTAATCTGATAGACTGTTTGTGAACCTCCTGCTGTTCGCCTCCACCGCCCGCCAACTCACCTGCGGCCTGTGGAGGGAGGACGTCAAATCTACAACAGAGAGGTCACTATACAATATACATATTATACAATCACACGGTTTTAATCTGATAGACTGGCCCCCACTTGTTTTATTTTATTCAATTTATTGGAGTAACTTAACCTCATTGAAATATGTAAGGTCTGTTCTCTGGCACTCACAATAATTTGTCTATTCTTATGTTATTGTGTTCTAATTTTTATAATTTGTCTATACTGAAGGTTATTATTTTTAGTATTCATATATTACTGATGAAGAAAGCATCGCTTACGAAACATGTGGATATCTGTGTATATTAATTAATTAATAATGCGGTGAATACAAAATATATTTTTTATATTTATTTACATATTTTTTTACATTTATTTATTATATTATATACGCCCTACATGGCTTTTACATACTTAGTTAGTTACAATAGTCACACAGGTGCAATACACATCACAGTGGGTACATAGATAAATGAATAATTGCATCTACCTGCATTTCGGACCTACTCTATATGAACAGATATTCTCCTATGTACACTTTATATTTACGTTTTCTTGTATCACCAACATAAATAAAGTGACTTTCCCCTACCCTCTTCATGGCTCAATTATAATTATTAATATAACCTGTCAATACAAACATTCCCAGGTTATTCGTAACAATATATATTATGCTTTGTTCCATGCTTTTCTATTCTACTTGTAATTCAATGAGAAAAGTGAATCTGAGTACTTCTCAGTTCTCTCTTCAGGGGGTTGGTTTTTCAGAGTGGGGAGCAAACAAAATCACCCGTCTCATTAATCCGTTTATTCCAAAGCCATGTCCGGAATCAAATAAAGGGTTTCCACTGCTGTCATTCAACATCCAACGGCAGGCTTACGCCGGTGTGGCGTGTGCTTCACTGATACCTCTCTCGAACTCAACATGCACATACTCGTAATGGCCCAGTGCTCTGTTTAAAGCTTGTTTTATAGTTGCCTCAACAGAAGTTCTATTATCCGAATGTTACCCGCTAACATTAGTTAAACGATCTTGTGTTGTTTGTTGCAGGGCCGCCCTGGGCCGGGTGTGCATGAAGCTCGTGGTTGTGATGGGCGTGACGTGGGTGGCCGACGTCATCAGCTGGGCGGTGGGCGGACCCAACTACGTGTGGTACATCACGGACCTCATCAATGCGCTGCAGGGAGTGCTCATCTTCATCGTAGTGGGCTGCCAGCCGCAGGTGTGGGCCGCTGTCAAGAAGATGTGGTGTCTGAAGAAGCTGCGGAGCAACGTGACCAACACCACGGGGGCCCCCATGCACTCGTCCTCGCAGGGCCTGCCCTCGATGGGAGACTCCGTCACCAACAACACCATCGCGGCCAACACTAATTCTAATGTCAAAATACCAATGGAAACCGTATGCTAAAAATCCTATCGACCGATAGGTGAATATAAAGACTTAATCATAGCCAACCAAAGTATAAATCATCATCATTGTTTCAAATATTCGATAGAATTGTGTTCATTTCTAAACATGACATTCATTTTTATAGCTTTAAGTTGATTAATACTCGTATGAAGTTTACGAACTGAACTCTTTTCCCAATTACTGGTGATTTTTTCAATTGTTTCAAAAAGAGTGTTGTGATTTTTACATTAAATCCACACAGGGAGACTCTGGGAAAAATTATTTCCCTCGGGACCTATGTCATCTTTGGGGATGATATGTGGAGGGTTTTTTTTAAGGAAAGGAAGGAGGGGATGTGCAGGGAAGGAAAAGGTATGAGGGGTGGGTAGGAATCTGTGGGGTCCAGGAGTGACGGACATATGAATCTATCCCTCCCACTACGGTACAAGGTGATGGGTCGAGAGAGTCCGGAGGAGGCCTGGTAGCAAATTCGAGTAATGAAGAACCCATTGTGACTTGTTTTCGCGTTACAGAGGTTATACTCGATTTGTTCAAATTGAAACCATTTACGATTTATGAAACAATCGCCAACTTTCAACTGTTTCGAACGCTGTATTAAAACCATATTAAAACTATACTGGACTGTTTATCAAAATCTGGCTTGGTAACTTCCTGGTAAATTGAATATGTATGCTTCTTAAGAAATATAATTGTTTATTATTTGTTTAGCGGCGGATCAGAGAATGTTATTTGTGTGATAAACCAACTTCTGTTGAGTATTTTATTTAATATATGTTTTTAGTCGTGTAAATAAGATGTTTAAGTTAATTTGACTAAAATTCACTTATTTTTATTTGTACATATTGAAGTAGGCATAATGTGCACACGTGTCGCGTACACCCAGAATGTGTGGAAGATAATTAAGGAACAAGATTATAGGTGTTATAGTAAAGAAACACAACTTCTGAATTATCAACAAATTATAGTCATTATTAAATAAAGTGTAAACAACGATATGTTCTTTTTACCTTCCTTTTTGTGAATTTATATTTTTCTTCTCTTGGAAAAAACACCAACGACTTAAAGGGCAACATTTAGTTGTTTGTTTTAAATACTTTTACATTAAAATATCGAAAGCTTTATTTAGTGATTTGCTTTATTGCTTATATAGATTTAAAGTATTTATTTTCAGTATTAACAATTTGTGTATCATTGCTAAGTTTTTATAAATTAAAACTATATCTCCCCTGTAATAATTCACAATAAAAATCGATAAGAATAACTGCATTTCTTAGGTCATTCCTCCTTTGTTTTTACATATAGGTATATTAAATTACTTTGAAGTAGCAACATGTGTTATGAATAGTGACAATGCAAAGTTCATATACAACCTTGCCAAAAATGTATTTTAAAAGAATAAATGTTATTTTCAACATTAAACATGTTTTATTTCTGTATTCTTGTTTTTTTAGATGTTTTTCACTCTTCAGGGATGGTCTTAGTCATTGCTTTAATAGACGGAGAAGGCAATCTTTATTTCATATATATTCATATGGGCATAATGGCAGTGAGGCATGGAACTGCCAGAGAAAGGATGAAGATAGACTGAATGTAGTAGAAATGAGATCTCCGAGTCGAATGTGTGGTAAAACGATGTATGATTGTGTGACAAATGTTGAGTTGCGTAAAGAATGCAAGGCTGATGTGAGCGTAATTTTTTATTTTTTATTTTATGTGACACCTCACAAGAGCGTCCCTGCATGTACAGAACACATACAGGGAAACTATATCGTTACCCGGTTTGGAAATGTTGTGAGGTGGATTAAGCAGGGGGCTGAAGGAAGGAATTTGTTAATGCGGGCCTTGAAGAGGCTCGGATTAAATGTAGGAGGAAGGGCAGATGCCGGTAGCTCGTTCCACATACGAGTCAATTTACACAAAAAAACGAGTCGGCGAAAGACCCGTTCTCATGAAGCTGACATCAACTGTGAACAGAGGTTCCGCTCGTGTCCGTCGAGTTTCACTCACGTGCACCGGCCTGGACGGGATCAACGTTGCTAACCCCTTCGAACAGGCTCCATTGAAATGTCTGTAGAATAAACTCAGCATACCTACATTGCGTCTGCGCATCTTCATCAAAATTCAATTGTTGGTCGTACTTGAGATTTGCATAGGATTAGCAGTTGACCACTACGAGTAGATCAGAAGTCAGAGCGGGCAGTCGAGGAAGCGGAGCGTCTTGTCAAACGGGCGGTCACTGGCTAACTGACACGAACTGGCTTTCGCAGGCTACTTAAGGGGAACGACTGCGCGGCCTGTTTCATACAAAACTGAATTTTGGATTTAAGGCCAAAATTCTCACCCAAACTGAATGATTTTTTTTAATCAAAAGGTATAACAAATATCTAGTACGGGTTAGAAGTATTTTATTTATTTATGTTTTAAATTATAAAATATAGGCCATTAAAGAAATAATTTTTTCACGATTTTAGGGACAACTTTGGCAATTATTTGGGGGTTGATGGTGGTAAAAAAAAAAAAAAAATTACACCTTCTACTATGAAAACATAATGAAATATAAAATTAAAAGTGTGAAAATCAGCATTATGATAGACTTAAATTTAAAATGACTAATTTACGTTGGAACACAAATTTGAAGCACATAATTTAAAAAAATGTTTTTTTAAGGATGTAAAAAAAAAAATTATTTTATTTTATTTAATCATGTTTACATAGCAAATATGACAAATTAAACAAAACTACCGTTAACCCGCAAATAATTTCCGAAGTTGCCTCTAAAATCATGAAAAATTGATTTCTTTAATGGCCCATATTTCATAATTTAACACATAAAAAAATAAAATACTTCCTAACACTTAATAGATATTTACTATACCTTTAATTAAAAAAATATATCATTCAGTTTGGTTAGGTATTTTTGCCTCAAATCCAAAATTAATTTATGTATGAAACAGGCAGCGCAGCCGTTCCTCTTAATGTGACGGACTTGTGAACAACTTATTGCTTGCTGTTTCCATGTGCATTCAGTCCAACTTGGTTATAACAAACACAACTTCACGGCTACAATGAACAATGACCCAATTATATTTTGGATCAAGCTTATTTTAACACACTTTGAGCGGGCGGCCGCCACACCGTCACATTGCACATGTTCCCGTATAAGGTTCAACTTGTGCAAGAATTGAAGCCGATAGACTACCAACAACGGCTTGATTATGCCATTTCATTCCAAACCATAACCATAATCCTGTACTATAACAGTTATTTATTGCAATCTATTTAATTCTTTGTTAAAATTATTTTTTGAAACATGTAGACATCTATGTATATGAATAAAGTGGTGAATACAAAGTGTATTAAATAATGACACCATAAAGTGAATATCAATCGTTTGAAGAAATTATAATACAAATAGGTCATATTGTTTGTTCTCAGAGGTAAATTACAAAAAAAACAATAATTTCAAGATTGAAAACTGAAACTATTGATTGAAATATGTATTTCAAAGATAAAACAGTGTTTGGCACCTACTGATTGATAACTGTTAGAAATTCTAAAATAGAACAAAATTTATTGTTTTGTTTGAAAACATCGATCGCTGATAAATTTTTGATGTCAAGTTGTCAAAAAAATACCTATTAACCATAAAATGAATAAGCCCGTGCAGACTCGTGTGGAAACAGAGAAATACTTGCGAAAGCACCGGATCAAGGAACTGCTGGACTTCCTCATGGCGCATGTTATCATTCACCAGCCCGAGAAGCCGGTGCTATATCTGGCGGACCTGCTGGACGAATGCATGCTGGCAAGATTAGAAATTAAAGATCCTCCAACATTGTTTGACACTGAGTATGTATCTAAGTTAAACCTGGAACACGAAATTTCATCACTATCGATTGATTTCAAACAGTGGGATGAAAACATGGGTAGAAAAAATATTTTTACTGTCTTTGTGAATCATTCTGAAAATGGCTTCCTACACACAAAGTTCCAAAAATTTTCAGTATTAATTCTTCTTAATGATTTAATGTTCTATTCACAGCTTGAGGGTTGCTGTGTCTTGTATTACAGTGGGCGGTGCGATATTCGAGAAGATGGGGAACCATAGCACAGGAGTTTTTATTTTTTTTAAAGAAAGACAAACATTCCCAGGTTACGAATAACCTGACAATATTTGAAAATCTCCTACTACCATCTCAGTAAGCGGAAGATGTTGCTTATGTCGTTATGGAGGACTTTGAGGACAAGTGAGGAATTGAACTCACTATGCCTGGGTGAAACCCAGATGTGATGCCAACTCAGCCACTGACCGGTCACTACGTGTTAAGGGAAATGTTTCACTCACCGTGCGCACATCAGCATTTAAGCGCTCCCGAGACGATCAATACTTTATCCAGACCATTCCACAATCTTAGGTCCAGAACGTAAAAACACACATTCCCAACGAGCAAATAAATAATTAATCTGTCAGAAAAACAAAATAAAGTATATGAAATCATTTGGGACTACGCGTATATATTAATAATATATTAGCAGATTAAAACCCACTGCGGTGGCTTTTGCTGCATTTGTTGCGTTGCACATCCCCACGCTGATAAAAGAGAACAGTTTTGAACACACGTAAAAATGACAGTATGTACATTGTGGTACGAATTGAATTATAGACTCTTTTGCATATGAGGGGAAATTACCATTTCTACTATTCGCGTCTACACGGCGAATAACATAGGACTCTAGGACATTAATACTGCAAGACTCGGACATTTTCATTAATGCGCAACTATTGGTTGTTACTTGTCTAGCTCTTTGGTCACGCCTGGACGAAGTATTGATGGATAATATTGATTGTTTTCATGAAATTGTTTCACTTTTCAGGCATATTCAACAGATATTTAAAAGTTTCGACCCCGCTAAGAGTGGTAGAATTACCAAACAGCAGTTCAAGACGGGCCTGGCCTCCATGGGCATAGTCAACCCACACGAGCCGCTGCTGAAGGACGGGAAGGTCACGATGGATGTGTTTCAAATGGAAGCCAAGACATACTTGAATAATTATTTCAAAACTTTTATCAATTCTAAATAAAGTAAATAGCTGTTTTGAATATTGTTAAAAAAAGAGTATCTGTAGTAAAAACCTTTTGACTTGTTTATGTACCTGACTTTATTTTCCATATGCACACTTACATACTATTTGTGCAACGACCAGTGCCAGTGCCAGTGGCACCGCCATCTGGAGGGTTCTCTCTACACACACGCACTGCAAACGGTAAGCGCACTGCTTACTTCACTATCCAGCTTCTGACTTTTCCATACATTGAGATGCTAACATACAAATTAGTGCCATCTAGCAGCTAGGATTACAACTGAATTGTTTTTTTGTTCATTAATTTTAATAGATACAATGTAAATGAAATTAAAGGTTAAATAAAAACTCTCAGGGTTTAATTGCGCATTCAGATAATTTACACTAGATAAACTGTTAGGTGCAATAATCAGATCTACAACTAATCGATACCGTCGTGCGGTCCAAGCCTTATGGGGTTAAAGTTCAAGTTCAGACTGCTTGCGCATAGCCCTTCAATTAGTCCCGCCTGCACCGTGTTGACAGATATCTCCCGGTCGAGTCCATTCCTAATCACGTGTAGAGTGCAATGGTGTGGAATGGCCTCGGTGTCAGTTTTCCATCCGCACATCAAAGGATAGTGGGCCAGCAATAGCGGTACGCCTCTACACGTGGCCAACTGGTCAGTTTCTGCTTGAATAATAATAATAGTTGGATGATTTGTATAGCGCCGTTTTTGTGAAAAATCACCTCAAGGGCGCTGTATGTGCCCCGGAGTTGACGTCCTAGTTAGTAGTAGTATTTACGTAACATTTTTTCAACCTAATGGTAGTAGTTTGGACAAGTGATTATTAATGGAATTATATCTCGATGAATGCTAAACAGATATTGTTGTAAATTGTGGCTCTCCAAATGTTATATTTAAATTAATAAATAAATACACTCCAAATAAACATATCTGAATTTATTTAATATTTTTACTGGGCTAGAGTTATGGAAGAGAGGAAAACAAAATAATACATTCTGTATTCTGAATAAACAAAATTAATTTGACGGCCTCCATGGTCGAGGGGTAAGGCTCTCGACTACAAATCCGAAGGTCGCGGGTTCAAATCCCGGCGTGTGCAAGTAATTTTTATTTAGTTAATTTGTGTTGTTTCACAATTAATTATTTAAAAATAATATGTGCTATATTTACGCACGTTCCAGAGTGGAAGATACTCTCAGTATCGCCCTGGTGAAAATCCACCATTCAGAATTGAAAAGTTGCTTGAAATGACTTTTTGCCATGTTTGGTGACCAGATCTGAATAGCCAGGTATTTCCCCACCTTCCTCTTCCCCTTTTCCTTCCCCTCCCACTACCATCAGCCTCACAACATTCTCCAATTGGCAATGCCAGTCTTACTGGCTCCAGACGGTTGGGAGCAGATGGGACTCTTGTGCAGTATTCATATTAAAAAAAAAGTGTCAAATAAACATCATTTATTACATTGACATTATTAAATCAATAATCCGCTAGCATGCATTTTCAATTGTTTTATAAAAATGTATGCATATAAAGAATTTTTTTAAATTTAGATTTTTAGTAAGCATTTTTACTTGAAGATGATTACAGATCAAAATTAATTGGGAGGCGGATATGGGTACAGCCGCCCCGGGAACCATTCACTGGATAACCAAGTTGTCTGATATGTTTGGGGACTTAGCAGGAGTGCCCGGGTTCATGGGGTGAGGTTTGTTCAGGTGTTGGCGGCAGATGCGTCTGCCCACCAACCAGTTGAGGGAGGCCCCTTAACCTCTTCAGCCGGACTCTCTCGACCCATCGCCGTGCAATGGCATTGTAGTGGGAGGGGAAGAGAAGCAGAAGAACGAAAATGAAAGTCAGGTGTTTATCAAATGTAAATGCTTTATTCACAATATCTATAGTTTGTTTGAATATAAGTAAATATATACAATATTAAATAAGAAGTATTATTTCTAAGGAAATATACATTACACCTGGAAAATAAGCGCATACAAAATGAAATTAATATTCATAGAAAAGACTGGGATCCTAGAGATCCTGTTCTGTTTGTTGTGTACTCACCCCGGGGCAGATCAAATAAGGATACGAGTAAAGAACATTATTTCACAGTCTTCAGTAAAGTTAAGCACCAAATGTATTAATAAATCTTGCATATCCACTTTCACTTTGCCTTTTTACGCAAATGTATTTAATTTAATTGTGGTAACATCAACTGTACAATCTCAAATAACCGCAAATACTCGTATGTATTTACTTTAGAACTTTACAACATTAAGGGATGAAAAGGAAGTTATGAATGAATCTATATAGCTATGTTAGTGGTGCTAAGAGAATGTGTTCTCTCCACAGTTTAGGGACATATTAATTCCACGGCAACATCTAAAAATTATACAATTACATCAAATTAAAAACTGCCAAAAATCTTAGTTTCTTTTTGTTATTATTTAGGTCAAAAGATAAAAAATACGATATGACCGATTAAATATTCATTCCAAAAACACCATCCGCATTTTATACACATTAAGTGTTTTAAAATGATTCTTTTTTATTAAAAACACCATTCTAACTTTTTTTACTTATTTACTTTCGACCGGACCAGTTTCACCCTACCACGGGCATCGTCAGACTGGCACAATTATAACAATTTATGATTTCAATTCGTTAATAAAATGATATTAGAAAGCAGAGGGACTCATTCCTGACATCGATGCTATATATACCATAGATTTAGTTTTAATTGTGCCAGTCTGACTATGCCCGTGATAGGGTGACGCCGGTCCGTTAGAAAACAAATCAGTGGAAAAAGTTACAAAAGTTTTTTAATAAATAAAAAAAATAATTTTAATATGGAATTCCCACATGAATCGACAGTTTCAAAATTAGAAACAAGTGTTTTGGTACATTTTCCAATCAAGGATGAGTTGGAAAAGTTAATCACTAACAAATAATATTTAGGACGAAGGGATAAAATCCATTGGATAAATAAATTATCTGTTACTAACTGCAATTTTTTATGATTAGTGTGTAATTGAGACCAAAACGATAAAGAAAAAATAAAGTGTATAAAGCAGTTTGGAGCACCCGCCCGCAGTCCCGCCATACATTACACCACTACGCGAGCAACGTTCTCTTTAAAATGATTCTACTGTACTATGCAGTTGTAATAAAAATAACGTAAAAGTAAAAACTAAATAAAAAATACTGCTGTTTATTAAAACTAAGATTTTTCAATATACTATTAAGTATACAAAAGTGTTAAACCATCGCCCGTTAAACCCTGACAATTGACTTATTTATGTACAGTTAAAATCTCTACAGACATATTGCTAGTTAACTTAAATTAAGAAAATAATGGAATAATTATACACTCGGGGAAAACAAAAAGAAGTGCGATTTGAGATGTTTGCGAGAACCTTTTAATTATTTTATGAAAGGTGAAATAAGAGAACTAAACCCAAAGAAAAGTATTGTTCCAACCAATATAGGATATCCAACTGAACACGGCGAGCATTTAGAGAGCGATAAAAACAAATAGAAATTGATACAAAACTATCGACCTTTGTTTGGAATGTGTCGCCTACTACGGAGGCATAAAACTATTTAACAGAATCATTGTAAAACATTGCGGCAATATTCCACTCCAAGCTAAAAGTAATACAAAAACTATATACAATTTCTTAAATAATAGAATAGGGGATAACCTTACAAATTACAAACATGTATTTATTTCTTTTTTAATGCAAAGCATTGCATATTGCAGACTTTGTAGCCGTCACTAGTAATAAATTATACACAAATGTGACATTTCATTACATACTCGGAATTAACATAAAACACACAGATTGAATACGAGTCGAGTAAATACAGAATTAATTTTATTTGAGAGGGGATCATTACATAATACGGCTTCATTCGATGCAGGCATCAACAAAACAATGACATCACAAACTTAGACACGTTATTGTCTCACAATATTTATACAAAATGGGGCAAAGTAACAAATAGACTTACGTTTTCAGTAAATTGTTTTTTTGTTTTTTTTTTTCCTTTTGGGACTCAGTAGAAAAACACATAATTTAAAATTCTTCCAGGTTCATAAAAAAAAAATTGCATATGCGGAGTCCAAAAAAATGCACTTCAATTTTTACTTTCTTCATATAAAAACGCATAAATATTGAAGAAGAATTGAAGCCATTTTTAGTGTCAGTATGAAATGACATTTGTTAGAAGTGCCAACTGTATAAAATGGATATTTAAAATACAGGTTGTTGGGTTCTTATTTTGGGTTTTTTAAGAAAGAAAAAACCCAAAATAAGAACCTAGGATCTATTCTTTTATTTAGGCATATCCAAATATTTCTTATTTATTTTTATGAATCTGGAACTATTTTTCTTTTTTTAAAAATTATGAATTTTTCAACTTAGTTTCAATAGGAAAAAAATACCCTTTATTTAAACATGGGTCATGTATGACAAAGATAGACATTCAAAGAATGATGCGAGTTAGAACGAAATGGAAATACGATCGGGTGTCATTTTGTCACTAAAAGTTGCGTTGAATAGTACATCCTTCAGCCCGGGTAAAGGTAAGTTGGGAAAAACGAGACCCAGGGGCAAATATATAAATATATTGTAATGAGTTATTATTAACAATTCAAATTAACTATTAAATATTCTTTTCAAAATGATTTCAACACAGTGTGCTGCAAAGTGAATGCGTCCAATCATCGTCGCACCCTTGAATGAGGACAGCAGTGGTACATTTCTGTTGACGTAGTTGTAGTTGTAGTTCATTGTTATTTATTAGGAAATCACAGCATAACTTATAATGTTTTGCCATTGTCAGTAAGGGAATTCCACGTGGCTCGGGTGGCTCGGTCCGGTTCAACATTATATTTTTGTTTATTTATACAATTCAATTAATTACGTTATTCATTGCATGTTTTACCCCAATTTTTGTAATAAAAAAAAACAAATAAGGAACGCTGTGTTCATATTACCGAATGACATTGTAATAATGTCACTGGGAAATAATTGTACTATTTATAATAATTAAGTAATTTTAAAGGAAATGTCATTTGTTGGTTTTTACTAGTGTTTGCCGTGTAATGGCAAAACTTTCTTATCACATACCACACGGAGCATTTTGGCACTTCTAAGCAATTCTCCTAGAGATAGCGCACAACCTCACGCGACGCATACCAGTTTAATACTAAATCAAAATACGGCAATTAACGTATCTTTTGCTTACCACTTTGTGAGCTCTACAACGTGTCTATGTTTGTTTGTAATGTCATTGCAAGAAAATAACAAAAATATTATGACAAGATGGTGTTTACTTTCCACAAGTATTTAGTTCAGAAGGAAGGATTGGTTGCATGCATCATTCACTAATATGTAATTACGCCTCAAACTGGGAACAAACCCGGCCGATCAAATGCTTATTAAATGCGTCAAATAAAAGTAAACAGCTTCTGACTGTGGATAACTGGCGCCCTTCAACTGGTAACTTCAGTCCGGATTATTATTGTTTAGGCTGAAAATAACAATTAAATAATTCATTAAATCAGTATTAAATCAGTAGCTGCGGTGCCTGTTTCATACAAAACTGAATTTTGGATTGGAGGCGAAAATACCCATCCGAACTGAATGATTTGTTTTTATTTATGTAATCATACTTCCATAGCAAATGTGACATATTTTTTAAAAGTACAATAAACCTGCAAATAATTATCTAAGCTGCCTCTAAAATTATGAAAATTGATTTTTTTCATGGCACATACTTAAAAAATTAAAACAAAAATAAAAAAAATACTTCTC
Organism: Halesus radiatus; assembly: GCA_022606495.2. Classification (NCBI taxonomy): domain Eukaryota; kingdom Metazoa; phylum Arthropoda; class Insecta; order Trichoptera; family Limnephilidae; genus Halesus; species Halesus radiatus. The sequence goes on from JAHDVE020010381.1 coordinate 79,630, forward strand.
ATCCGTAGTAGATATTTACTAAACCTTTAATTTAAAAAATAGATCATTCCGTTTGGATGGGTATTTTGGCCTCTAATCCAAAATTCAGTTTTGTATGAAAGAGGCACTGCAGCCGTTCCCCTTAATTCCAAACTTTATATCATTTGGAGACATAATTCAGGGAAGGTTCTTTTCAAAAATGACTAGTGACTTTTTGTCACATGAGAATGGGTCGCTTCTATGACTGTTCTTGTGTGCAACAGCTCGACTGTGGAATGATTTGCCAGCATCTGTGTTTCCTGCCACCTACAACATGGGTCTCTTCAAGACCTAGGTTCACTCCTTCCTATCCTCTAAAACAGTGGCCCCAACCCTTGGCCCCGGCCCGGTACCAAATGGTACTGGGCCACGCCGCCTGCTTAAAAATCAAAATAATTTTTTTAAAAATCGTCAATTATATAGCTTAAAATAATTATCAAATGGTATCGGGCCGCGCAAGGGCCTGCTTAAAAAATTGCCAACAAACCAGGCGAATCTAGCATGCATGCGAAAGAAGAAGATCAAATGCTGGATATTGCAAATGACAGTAGCCTTAAAACTATGTTCGAGACAACTCTGCCGGTGTTCCGGAATAATGTCATGGCCAATGTGTCCACCCCCCTATTGGGGACCACTGTTCTAAAAGACCCTCCAACAGCATCCCCAAAGATGACATAGGCCTTGAGGAAAATTATTTCCCTCAGGGCCTCCTGTGCGGAGTTACTGTAAAAAAAAGTGTGGGACAGGCAAAATGATAATGATTGCAAACTTTAAACAAACAACTAAGACAAAGAAAAGGCAAAGTGGGTGACAAAAATTGACCATATAAATGGCAGTCGCAGGAGATCACTCGTGGCAAGAAAATGTTTATTTGTGACGTACTACGTCTGTTCTGCATTCGCAATATTAATTGACTGTAAATGGAGCGGCTGTGTGGCTAGTCGCCATTGACATGACGGGCGAATTGCCGCATCGCAAAAATCAACTAAATCCCCCATAAGACTATACAGCGGAAAGTCAGTATGTGTATAGAGCATGGAAAAGGGTATTTTTCTAATGTAAATAAAGCAAAACTTCTGCAATGGACATTTTGGTTAGGTTTTTATAGAAAACAGTAAAATATAATTATCCAAACTGTTATTTTTTTAACAAGTTTTTTTGATTTTCTCAAAATGTATTAAAATTACATAAGTATTGAATATGCAGCGACGATATGTTTATTTAGGGAATGAACAGGCTCTTATTTATTCATTGTTCTTGTGTTTAATTCGAAGAACTGTATTTATTTATTTTTTTTAATTTAATGTTATTATTAAATTTGATTTATATAAAATTAGAATAATAAAAAAAAAAAAAATTAATAAATAGGTTCTTATTTGACAAGTTGAAGGAGTCGGGGCGGGTTATAGGTACCTGGTCAGGCTGCGAGGGCGGAGGCGGCGGCGGGGGCCGCACCTGCACCTGTGGGGGCTGCCTCTGCAGCGCAGACACCTGCGACAGGATGACCTGCGTGTGGCCGGCCTGCGCCGAGCTGCCCGCTGCACGCATCTGCCCCATCGGACCCATCTGACCCATCTGACCCACACCTCCCACCACCTGCAACATATGAACAAGAAAAATAAGAAATACTAGAAAAAACTATCTTGATAAAACTTTTTATAACATTGTAAATCGTACGAGGAATTTTTCTAGCAAAATGATCATATGTGGCATTTAAAGGGATGAAGCTTCTTTCACCGGAATGGCAGACCTTGGGAGCGTCCTAGGGATCTGCCTCATGAACTGCTGCATCAGGGCCACAGGCTTGTGGGCTCCGGCGCTCCCCTGCCTGCACTAAAAAGTGATTAAGCTTCTCTCACCTGAATGGTAGACCTCGGAAGAACTCTGGCTCCCGACTGAGGGATCTGCCTCATGAACTGCTGCATCACGGCCACGGGCTTGTGAGCCCCGGCCGTCCCAGCTCCGGCCCCTGCCTGCACTATCACCTGAGTTCCACCGACCTGAAATAATGTCTAATGTTTTGAGTCTACAGAAGATTGAGACGAAAATGAGCCATATTTTCATTAGATGAAAATCAGGTTGCCTTGGCCTCCCACAATAACACTCACCTGAGCCAGCTGGGTAACCTTGGGGCCCTTGCGAGGGTTGAGGGCGAGTTGCTGTTGAATTTGCATCTGCCGGACGTGCGGCGCCACTGGCACCTTCAGGGGAGCGCCGCCCACCACGCCCGCCTTCACGCTCTGAACCACCCCACTGCTCCCCGCCACACCCTAGCAAACACACATACACCACATTATTATTACTATTACATTGGTATCTTTCTTCGGGATTATCTTTATTACTTGTCACTAGGCGGTTAAACCCTCCTGTGGCAAAATAAAATTCTACATCAAATTGTAATTCCAGATATTCATTTGCAAGAAACTTTCAAACTTAAATACACATTTTTTGTTAAGTTTTCATAGTTCAATTAATTCTCGGTTTGAATTTTTTTAAACGCCGCCAAAATGGGCAGAATTCGAGAGGTAGCAGACAGAGGTGCGCATCACATCATCCGTACTTAACGATACCCGTCAGAAGCACAATTTGTATGGAGATTTTTTTTATTCAATAATGAATTCCAGTTCATTTTTTTTATTTTATTTTAATGTTAAAAGCCTAACTTAATAAATGGTATTTTTTTTTATAACATCTAAATTTCATACGAAAATTGATATTTAACATTATTTATGTATCTACTGCCAAAAGCCGAGTGCCATACGGTATAGCTGCCAGCTTTATTAAATTTAAAAAAAAATTCTAAATGAACTCAAATTCCCTATTGAGGAATACTGAATGAATAATTGAACTCCCGTCTCAGATTATGTGGTGTGTGTTACCTCGCGCCACCTGAATAAGGAAGGGGTTTTAAATTAAACTTGATATAATATATACGTATTTACAAATATTTAAGCAAAAGTTACCGAAGGATAAGCGAAAATAGAGAAAGAAATTCTGCTGTCATTTTTTTTTATGAGCAGACGGTTTTTTTTTTTTTTTTTTTTTTTTTAACTTATACCCGCTAAGCCACTGCAAGTAGCTTGTCAGCAGGAGTTTATTTCAACAATATAATATAATACAACAATAAATTACAATCATCATACAAATGTAGGGCAAAAATTATTATATTTAGGCGCATGCATCTTGTGCTGTACATAAGTTGAGAAAAAAAAAATTAAAGAAAAAAAATAATGGTAAAAGCATTACAGATTTGTTATTGAAATACTAGAGTCCAATCTTATAACACCGATTTAAATAATATTATAAAAATGTCAATATCATAAAAAATATCAAAATTATAAAAGTACCAATATTATAAAAGTATCAATATTATAAAAATATCAATATTATAAAAACATCAATACTTTTAAAAATATCAACATTATAAAAACATTCATATTACAAAAATATAACTATTACGTAAATATCAGAAATATCAAAGCATCTGTAAGTATTAAATAGATTAAGAAATAAAAATTTAAAAGATATATACATAAAACAGCAGTACAGGTTGGTTACAATGAGGATAGACTTAAATATAATAGTAACACCGTAACAGTAAGTACACCAGATATCTAGGAGCTATACAACCATGGAGACCGTCATATTTGTTACCATCAATACACAAGGTTACTTTCCAAAAGCCAACACTTTAACATCAGTGAGAATTTCATCATAGGACAATTGTTTTAAATTCGTACGGCAATTTGTTAAATATAAATGGTACAATGTATTCAAGGGTTCGTTGACCATATTTATTTTGAAATATTGGCACTATCATTCCTATATTTTGTGTGAAACGTGTATTGTGTACATGATCCACCACTGCCTTATACGACTTTCAGATATATGTTGCAGTAGAATTTTATGCCACAAAATACCACGAACAGGTAATACATTAATTGATTTGTACATGATATCAATGTCTCGCCTTTGGTTAAAAACTGTTTTACTTACTAACAATTTTACCATGGCGTTTTGAATCAGCTGTAAATGTTTTATGTTGGTCTTACAGGAGTGTCCCCAAGAAGTTATACCATACCTTATAGTCGATTCTGCTAGAGACAAATAAATTAGTTTCATAGTTTTTATAGGCACGTATAATTTTATCTTGTGGAGTCTTCCTACAATGGCTCGAAGTCGCTTACAGAGGTTGGAAATTTGTACGTCCCATTTCATATTACAATCCACCGTAACACCTAGATACACGTACTGGTTGACTAATTCAATACTTGTACACGCGCAGGGCTGTTTGGTATTATTGTGAATGCAATTAAATGAATGGGATATGATTACAGGTGCCTCTCTGTACCTTGCATGCGGGGATCTTATATGCATCAATTTCGTTTTTTAGCATTGATTATTAGACCAGAGTCATGTGACCATTTTAATAAAGAAATAAAGTCTACCTGTAACAATTTTATTGCAGTATCCAAATTTTCATGGGATATTATAAGTGCTGTATCATCAGCATATACATAATGTTTAACAAACGAGAATATTTTGTTCATAAGTGATACAAAGATAATATAGAGCGTTGGACCTAAAATTGACCCTTGTGGAACTCCTGTTTTGACATTTCTTCTTTTACTAAATTTGTCTGATGTTTTTACCTGGATTTGGCGGTTGGTTAGGAAGTTTTTGAATAGTTTGAGAAAGTTTCCTCTTACCCCTATTGCCTCCAAAATATTTAACAATTTCATCGGGTCTATAGTATCAAATGCCTTTGAATTGTCTATAAACAGTACCAAAACATGTCTTTTATTATTCAGTTCATTATTTATATAGTTAGAGAAATCCTGAAGTAACATTTCAGTACTTTTTTTTGAAAACCAAATTGATTGGGATCTAAGTATTTGGTTAGTTTTAAAGATATGTATTTTTCAAGAATCTTTTCTAGAGCCGGTAATATACTAATCGGTCTATAGTTTTCTATATCAGTATGTTTCCCATTTTTGTAAATAGGTCTGATAATACTACATTTGAGTTCATCTGGTATCACAGCTTGTGTTAAAATTGTGTTGATCAGATGGGTTAATATAGGACCCAAAATATCTATGTGTCTTTTTATGTCAAACATTCGGATATTATCTATGCCAGGGGACTTTGAATTTTTGAGAAGTTTGACTATACTCAGTATTTCTGCGAGTGATGCTCGTGGTATATACAAACTTTGCGGTGACTCTATCGGGACAATATTTGACGCCTTAAAATCACATTTATGAACCATTGAGGCTATGTTATCTGAAAAATAATTAACAAATTGGTTTGTAACATTTTCCGCAGATTGATTTTTTAACATAAACCTACTAATTACATTGTCACAGTTACTCTTTGTCCTACGTCCTAGAATTTTATTTATTTCATCCCATGTTTTTTTGATATCTGAAAAATTATTCTTAAATTTATCATTGAAAAAGGTTGTTTTACTTTTTATATTAATTTAGAAACAAAATTACGAAAAGATTTGTATTGTTTTTCATAAATTGCATTTGTTGGGGAGCTTTTCCACCGCTTAAATAAAGAATCTCGTTTTTTTAATGTGTGATAGAATATCTTCTGTCATCCATTCTTTTATAATCCAAGGTCTTGCATTGGGTTTTACATCTATAAATATTTTACTATTTTCATATACTTCGTTAAACTTGCTTTTTTATTTGACTATATAAATTATTGCAATCATTTGTCTGAAACAAAGCATTCCAGTTATAATTTCTAATTGAAAAATCTATTCGTTTTTGAGATAAAATTGAGACTTTCCGCCCTTTATTTGTAAGCCGTTTATTAGTTTTATAGTACGGAATGTTCACAGCTGTTGCAAAGTGGTCTGCAATGATGAAGTCACAAACACATGCGTATAGTATGTCAGTTTCTTTGTGTTTGCTATTATATCTAACAAAAATATGATCCAAACATGTTCGTGTCATTTTACTATTTGCTATAACTTCCCTTGTAACGTCGTTTATACATTTTGTAAAATAGTTATTTGAAAGAGCATTTTCATAGTGAATAATCACAGGATCTATATAATTTAACAAATCAATATTTATGTCACCAAATATTAGCATATTTTCATTAGAGTCTGAACATTTTGTTAATATTGATGAAAGTTCATTGATAAATGATTGTTTACTAAGATTTGGTGGTCTATATATTGCTAGTACATTGAGTATAGAATTATTTGGTAATGTTATTATACAGGAAATATTCTCAAACAACTTTGTTTCAAGTAAATTTTGGGTGAAAGGTAAAGTATCCCGAATATACAAGGTTATACCCCCTCCAGATTTGGATGTGCGACAGTAACTAATGCTATTGTAACCGGGAATTTCGAAATTTGAAGTACAGTTTACTGTTTTAAGCTTAAGGCCGTATAACCAGCCAGCAGAAATTCGTATTTCAATCAAAAACGGTTATAGTGCTCGGCGAAATATGGTGACACCGCTGTTAGCTTCTGTCCCGCGGAACCGACGTATCCTATAGTGTGGTTCCGATCAAATTATTGATGAATTCTCGATTCCAGCATTTTTACCCAATAAGTTATTATTTGGGTTTTGGGCATGGAAGTGCGTAAACATGAAAAGGAAAATAACCAAAAATATGGCATTATGTATCTACCGCGATTTATTTTATTCAAAATGTGCAATAATATGTACCTACATTCAGAATGGAAGTACAATTTTTGTTGTTAATTTTACAAATAGCAAAACTAAAAAGAAAGTTTTTTGATTTGATAACAAATATTAATAATTTCTTCGAAAGATTGGTATTCACTTTATATATTCTGTATATTACTGATGAAGAAAGCATCGGTTTCGCAACATGTAGATATCTGTGTATATTAATAAAGTGGTGAATACAAAGTAATTTTTTTTAATTCATTTAATAAATATTTATATTATATATAAATAAAACGTACGATAATAAATGATAATATTATATAAAAAAAAAAAAACAGAAAATAAAATAATAATAAAGTAAGTTGACAAGCAATTGAAGACGCCATATTTTAACACTTGCTTTATTTCCGTCATTTTGGATATTAAATAATAATATAAAAAAACATTCTGCATAAATAATACTTATTCAAAATAAACTTAACATGACAAATTTATTCAAATTTTATTTTTATGGTAAAATGGCAAGCGACATACATGGTGTCCGGAAACTAGCGGTACAAGCAGGAAAACGGTGAATCAACATCACATTTGGAATCGATTTTGTGTTATAACTTTTTTGATTTGATATTTCGTTCACGAGTAAATCGAGTCAGAAGTTGAAATTTATTACGATAATTTTGAGAAAAAAAAGGTAGCTCGGGGGTTACTATTCGCTCATCATCTTTTAAAATGCGTTGAAGCGAAGAAACTGCTTTTGTTTATCCCTTTAGTTGCCAAAAACTGGGAAAAAAAAAAACCTAAATCCAAGTGTTTAAAAATGAATAAATGTATGTTTTTGGGGTTGTCTATCCGATGTAGATTCCCCAGTCTCCCGCTTGTACCACTAGTTTTAGTACACCGTGTATTGAAGATGGCATATTTTGATACTTTATGCTGGCCTCTTAGATTTTAGATTGGGGCTTTTAACATTATATGTATTGATTCCGCTGCAATAATCCATTAAATAAATACTAGTCCAATAATTTGAAATATCGGAGCTTGCATCGAATGAGGTAGTTATGTTTCTTTGGTATATTGTAAGGTCAAGTATCCAGACTCATTACATTATCATTAGATCTTTATCATATTAAAATCATTACTACCCAATTTGATGCAAGGGAGGATGTTTCAAATTACTGGAATATTATTTTGACGAGATGCACAAAACGATTATTTATAATTTTTCACAAAATACATCTTTAAACTCCTGGGCATTTTGTAATAAAACAATATCTAAACGCTTCTACACTCTGTACAGATAATATATATATCCATCATAGCACTTGAGATTAAAAGAGGACAGAATTTGAACACAGAATCATTTGAAGTGATAGATCATTTCATACCTAAATTACATTTATTCGCAACCCAAAATCCAAGTCTCGATATATCACTGCCTACTAGAAATTATTCCTAGTGATATATTACATGTAAACCTACCCCAAGCCACAATCTAAAATTTAGTATTTCCGGCAGCGACGTAATTGCGAAAACAACCGTCAAACTTCTGGGCGTTTATCTGGATTCGGACTTTTCGTTAAAAAGTCAAATAAACAGGACAGTCAGCCCTGGTTTCTTCTACCTAAGACAACTTAAGTCAGTCCGGCGGAACCTTTCTACAGAGGCAACTAAACTATTGGTTAAGGCTTAATTCCCGAGGACTGGTATAAAATTTCGGGGGTGGGAGGAATGAGGTAAGTAACAACGGGGAATTGCAGAATATATCGTATCGGCCGCCCGAGCAGCGATGAAATGCTTTAGGTGGTACCCTCCAGTGATAGAAAAGACCAAATAATCATGTTTTATGTTTGTTCATTATTAACCGAACATAATCGATGAATCGCCCTACAATCAAAAATGGAAAAGTTTGAACATGAAACGCTTGGTAACCCCCATCATGTAAACTATGTTTCTGAAGTTGAATGCACATGTTGTAAGTAAATTTCGACAGAAATGATTTTTACCAGATTTCGATTAAACTTGTGTGATAAATTATCCAATACAATCAAGTGGACACTCCCAGACCTAGACGGTAGGTAATAGCTTACGACTCGTTGTGTTCTTCTTTAACGTGTCATCATAATAATAATAACAGTTCATTTATACAAATAACCGCCCTTGAGGTGATTTTCCTACGAAAATGGTGCTCTAGAAGTAAACCAATAATTTTTATTTATAACGCAATTTTGTAAAGGTATACCTCAAATGCGCTTTACACTAAATAACCTAACCTAAATAATATAATATCAGTTATTTATTATAATTATTTATAAAATGGTATTTATGAAAAGGTAACAAATATCACTATAATGTAAAAAGTGCGAGATTCAACAACAACAATTAAAGCAGCAGTCATCAGGGAAGAATACAAAAATGATTTAAATATAAAAAAAAAAGAAAATATATTTCACTTCATACATACATACATATATACATACATTGCACGTAACAATAGTTTATTTATCAGGCGTTTTTCCTCAACTAACATTCCGTTGAAATCTAAGCAACGTTTATGACTCTAATTGTCGTCCTTTATACAATATCGCGTCTAAGATATATGAACAAAGACAAAATTGAAAGTATTCAAAGAAAATTTCTGCACTTGCCTTAATTACAGAATGAGCACACCTAAACGGGGATACGTACATATGCTCTCTATCTATAATATCTACACCTTCTCTAACCGGCGAACATACCTTGATCTCATGACCCTGCATAAAGTGTGCAATAACATTATCGACTGTCCTACCTTACTCCCACTAATAAACTTCAAAATACCACCAAGAACAACTAGGTTTAACCACTTATTCCACATTAGCCGGACACGCACAAATGCTGGTGTCGGGGATCCAATCAGAAGAATGTGCGAGTTATTCAATCAAAATCAAACTGATGGATTCCGACATATTCTTTGATACATGTAGTGCTTTTAAGAGAGAATTGAAAGCTGTTTTCGTAAAATAATATTAAACAAAGAAACTTCAAGGAACAGTGTTTGGACATTATGCTGTCTTTTATTGTTTTCTTAGTATAACAATGTTTCAAATTTAATTATTATTTTTTCCCTTTACTTTCTTTCTTGTAAGCATTATTTGTAAAGTTTATTTACCTTCTGTTACTCTATTTAGAAATTGTCCACTTTTTGGTTTTTTTTTTCTTTTCTGTGTAATACAATCTTAAATTCCTTAACATGTCTAAATATTATTTTTAATGTTTTTTTTATTTTATTTATTTATTATTTATCTTTATCATATAAATCAGCGAGAAATAGGTCGGGTACAGGCGAGTTCTCCAGATATTTCTATATTGTTTTGATATTAGTCTGTATGTGTATTTTCTCCATAAAAAAATTAAAAAAACGATCAAGAACATTCATAGACCTTGTTACTCGAGGAACCGATAAGCTCGGGAATGCAATCCATATAAAAGTTCTTCTCAGAACTTGTCATCCCAAAGTAACACATGTGAAATGATATTCAGAATATTTTTATAAAAATTCCAGATTTTGGTTTCAATCAAACAATTTTCTGAAATCCTGTATTTAGAGCAGATGTGATGGATTTACGAAAATGGAGTAATCTTTCACTAATAATTTTGCGTAAGCGTATGGGGTACTGGGTATCCGTTGAAAGTAAATTAACTTTAGTTATATAATTGCGTAAAAGGTGATTCTGACATTCGATTTTCTCTACGGTTATATTGGAGTAAGGTCGAGAATCTAAAATTTTCTTATACGTACTACAATCGCCAGCTGCTATTAACTTGGAATATATTAATCCGTATGTAGCTATTGAGCTTTTAAACACTTCAACAATTATTTCTTTGAATTGGTTAGATCATCAAAACTAGAGCTAACTTTGCACTATACTAATTTCCATACCGATACCAACATGGAAACCTTCACGGGAACCACGTGGAAAATATTTGCTTTACGCGATCATTATTTTCATACCAACGATTTCATATATATATATATATACATATGTATATTTCCAAAGCGAACTTATTCCAGTAGTTTGAGAAAATGAATCCCAAGTTTTTCAATGAATTTTTTTAAATGTATATTTTTTAGGAATGAAAAACCTAATATCGTCAAATCTACTAAAAAAGGCAAATTAAAAATAAGTGTTAGTGCAAACTAAAGTTATTCAGATTTAATTCAAGTCGAGAAATGAGAGAAGGGCAATTCGTCACATACTATGGCAGTTGATCGATTGAGAAATTTTAGTTGTGACTGCATCAATCGGCCAAATGCATGCCAGTTTTTACATGATTTTCCAAATATCACTTTAAAATTGTTATTTCAAAAACAATTTATTCCCCGCTTCACTTCCAAAAACAATTTACTCCAAAAAGTAATTTAAAAAAAAAAAAATTATCATACTTTTCAGTAGTTATATCGAAGTGTAAAATAAAATTTAAATAAAAAATAGATCAAGTCCTATTTTCCATACCAAAACTATACAGAAAGACGACCTGAAAGGAATCTGTATCCGACAAAAATATATTGTATAAAACGCCCGTAGGAAAAATATTATAGCGAAGGTGAACTGTTATATTCTAGACCGCTGGCTATAGGAACCAGACGCCGAGCTGGCGGTTTTCGTAAAAAAATCAACTTGCTTCTGCGATGATGCATGAAAACATAATGACCTACCGTTAGTATGACCTTTTTTCTGATGTGCCTACATGTTTACGAGACTTTTATGTGAAAAAAATTGACGTCCTAACGCGTCAAAGCCGACTCTCATACTGATGCGAAATAATGCAAGCAGCTCTTATATATCATAATTTTGATGCTTTCAGTGTATGGAATTCAAACATATTACGGTGTATAATCGCTTGGCACTGAGAGACAATGATAATTGACGTAATATTAAAAAAAGTGTTTTTATTTATTTAAAGAATGTTTTAGTGGCTTTTAAAATAATCTGGGTAAGTTGGGATTTAGACATGGTTGATGTTGTAACGATGAGTATTTTTATAATTCCCTTGTATTTAGAATTAATGGATAGAAATAAACTTTAAACTATTGTTAGAGGTTTTGTAAATATTTTTTTTATGCAATTGTTTTCAATATTCTAAGACATGTTCACAATGCAGCGTTTAGAAGAACATATTGTTTGTTTGAAACATAATTTTATTTTGTGATATATAACCTAGAAATTATATAAAAAAAATCATCGAAAACAGCTGCCGTACCGCGTCGAGCGATAACATAGCCTTAACTCATATATTGTATCATGTCTTGATTACTGTAATGGCATCTACGCAGGTCTTCCTAAATACTAAACTGATAAACTGCAACCAGTGCTCAACGCCACAGCAAGGCTAATCACTGAGGTACCTAAGTTTGCGCACATTTCGGAACATCTCCGAAATCTTCACTGGCTGAATTGCTCTGAGAGGATCCAGTACAAGTTGTGATGGATGGTGTTCAAAGCTATCAACGAAATGGCCCCACCCTATATCTCTGAGCTACGTGTTCCGGAAAATACTAATCTAAGGCAGTCAACTCTTAGATCAGCGACATCTGCTGTGGCAAGGCTGAAAGAACCTAAATGCAAACATAGCACTAAGTTGGAATAAACTCCCAATGGAATTGAGATGCATAACCAGTCCGTCAGAATTTAGAGCTAAACTAAAAACTCATCTGTTCAGATACTCATTTCCATAAATTCGTGAACACATTCATACATTGCTAATGACATTGTTTCTTGTGTTTATCTATAATTCAATTTTCCATGTCCAAAACTAAATTCCCTAGGAATTCCTACCAATATACAATGTCAGTGGGAGCCGAACACCTTAATCTGTTTTAATTTTGAGTGATGAATCTTCTTAATGCGCGTAATTGATTGTCGATTAATTTCATTAATTTAATATCTATGCCTTTCTTTAAATTCAGATAACTCATTAAATACATTTTTTGTATCCATGTCAATAACTAACAATAAAACATATACATAATATGAACATAGGTAAAAACTTCCATCTTTTCGCGCTCATAACATTTTTTAAATTTAATCGTATTAAGGTATCTCTGTCTAGCATTATCATCTTTATTAACATGTATAATATGATATATATGTATGTATATTATCCTCAAACTGATCAGAGGCATACAAATGCAGCTGTGATGTATCATATACATACTCGCCCCACTGCTGTTCAATACCAGGTTATGTTCTGATTTTGTAAATAGTAACATCTTGTACATAATTTATTCTAAAATGTAAATATGTTAGTTGTAAGACTCTCTCACTTGTTTTAAGTCACTAGCAACAGGTCTCAGTTGTAAGTCGCTATCTATATAAGTCTTAGCTGTAAGCCATTAGTAATAAATCTAATATGTAAGTTATTAGATATAAGTCTAAGTGATAAGGTATAGGTTAGATAAATTATGTTGTAAAGCGCCCTTGAGGTGATTTTCTCACGAAAACGGCACTATAGAAATAATTCATTTATTATTATTATTATAATGAGTTTTCCCTGTACTTAAATGACATGTTTTCTTAATTGATTTATTTAAATGTGCTATATTGTTTTGGTACTGTGACCATACTGAGAAGTGGTGAATAAATAATTTTCCTTGCTTTAATAATTAATGTTACATTAGGATCATTCGTTCGTTTATTAATTTCCAATTATTCAAATAAATTTAATCTGCAAATTAAAATGCAAATTTTTCTACTTTTTTTATATAGAAAGAAAGGAGGGTCTTAGAGTTATTGACGGTAGTTGCATTAATATATTTTTTTTAAATTGTTAAAATATTTAAATAAATCACAGAAGACGAAAATGAAGATAAACATTGTTTTCTTTGAGTAGAGAAAGTCTGGTATTGACAGGGTTAATTAAGACAACCAAGTATTTGTACTTGTTGTAAAACGTGTTTGTTACCTGCAGTTGTTGGCTTGTGAATATCTGCATCGGTTGAATGCCGGTGGCAGAGGCCGCCTTCTGTTGGGCGATGGCGTTCTGTCTCTTGATCAGCGCACTGATGTCCGCATCCGTCACAGTGCGAGCATTGCTCTGCTTTCCTACGGTCTGATCCAACAATCATGTTAGTAATAAGCACATTTAATTTATTGAAAGGGAGAATTTGCTGCTCTAAATCTATGACCAGTCGGTTTTGATGAGTTTTGAGGTTAGAATATCATATGTCGAAACAAAGATGAGCTTCACCGTACATAATTGTATATTCTATTCATGGTAAATCATAACTAAACATAAGTAAAAAAGTATGTACCTTTTTAGAAACTTCAACTCTAAGAATAATAATAATGGTAATGAGTATTAACATTATTATAATATCCGTATTGATAATTGGTTTGATCGTGAATACCCTAATTTCTTTCATGAACTTAAGTTAAAATTATGCCAAAACTAAACAAATACGTATTTAAAATACAAAACAAAAGTGAAAAATATTTTTTTCATACTAATTCAAAAACTGTATATATTAATTAAATTAGCCAAAAACATACACCTGTGTTTCAAAATATGACTGCCTTAGAGAACACTTATTATTTTTATAATATTCATATCCAAAATGGCGGAATTAAATAAAGTGTAAAATATGAAGTCTTCAATTGCTTGTCATTTAATATTATTTTTTGAATTTTTTATTTTAAACAATAAAATTAATTTTTACATAATATGAATGTTTTTTGATTTAATGATAATATCCGCTATCAAAAAAACCGTTTTGTTTAGTTTTGCTATTTGGAAAACAGCAAATAAATTGACGTAACTTGTAAGGGAGAGACGAAAATATCCGAACCCATCCGTTGTGATACTATACGAGATAAAGCAGGAACAAACATGACGTATTAGAATGTTTTGTGGGTTTTGGGTATAGCTTGTTGCGTTCGGGTGATAATATAGCAGCCGTATTGCGTATGTTCGTATGGGTAGGGCGGTTAATATTGTTATTATATTTTTCTTTTAAAATAATATTAAAAAAAATATTATCATATATTTCGTTTTTTAATATAAATATTTATTATCAAATCAAAAAACTTTCTTCTCAGTTTTGCTATTTATAAAATTAACAACAAAAAATTGTATGTTCCTGCTTTTCCATTTTGAATGTAGGTACATATTACTGCACATTTTGTATGAAATAAATCGCAGTATATATTTGGTTATTTTCCTTTCCATGTTTAGGCACTTCCATGCCCAAGACCCAAGTGACAACTTATTCGGTAAAAATGCTGGAACCGAGAATTCATTAATACTATTATCGGAACCACACTGTACGATACGTTGGTTCGCGGGACTGGAGTACACTGTAGTGTCGCCATCTCCCGCTGAGTGCGATAACCGTTTTCGACCGAAACATTGAATTCTGGCTCTCTGGTTATACAGCCTTAAGATTGAATGAAGTGTGAAAATATTTCACAATGAAATTATCAATGAACATGTGAGTTTCGTGAATAACTGATATATGAACAGATTTCAGAATCCCGAGGGGTTAATAAAAATAACATCAGAAAGAGGAAAATCAATTGAAGAGTGCCCTCTGTTGGTGTAGGAAGTTGATACTCGAGAAGTTTCTACTAGAAATGTCTATCAATTAACTCACGGTACGAGTGAAGTTTGCAATAACCTGTGCAGTGATCTGGGACCTCTGCTGCGGCCCCGTGACCTGGATGGTGGCCACAGAGACCGGCACTTTGGCCCCCGCCCCCTGTGCAGCCGCCTGCTGCTGGAGCTGCTGCGACTGCTGCGGCTGGTGGTGGAACACATTCAACTTGCGCGCCATGGTTTGCTGCTGCAGGTACTGAAGTTGTGCCGTGCGCAGGGGTTTGCCACCCGCCGTCACCGTGCCTACAATGTTCAGGGGATACACTGTTGAATTATTTTTAAGTACCCCGTCTAAATTATTTTTAATATTACACTATTATCTGGAGACAACGTTGTATCACACATTACATAGTCCAGTTAATTTGTTCATGTTATGACGCCTTAATTTACATTAACAGTAAAAGTATGTATTTTGGAAATCTTATGTTGTCGTTGGATTAGCGGACAGTTTTGGCATTCAAATTTCACTCATTCAATCAATGGTGTGTTTAATTTTAGATAAATTACCAAGTCATTGACATTTTGGGAATAATTCATAGAATCCCTACATTCACCAGAATAATCACATCAATTAAAATCAGTAAATAATGGCATTGTTGCATGAGGAAACAGCAGACATTGGTACCTTTGGGAACGACTGAGGCAACTTGCTGTGGCGCCACAACTATCCTTTGTGTTCTCTGCAAGGGATCTTGCTGCACGAGGCGATGGGGGGCCCTGACCACTGGGAGGCCGGTGGGAGTGGTGGTGCCTGATGCTGGTGGCGCCACCGCGGGGACTGCGCTCGAGGGGGTAGGCGGGGGGGAAGGCACAGCTCCTGTCCCTTGCAGACGGCTCACTGCAGCAGGCTGTTCACTGGGTGGAACCGCAGCTGCAACTGGAGCCGCTTTCTGCTTCTCCTTGGCAATCCTCTCTGCTCGCCTGGTGGCTATCTCCATTGGACTGGGAGGAGCGTCGTAACTGACGCCATATTCACTCAGGACCGCCGCATGCTTAGGATTCTTCATTGTGGGATCGTCGTACCTTCTCTTGGACATGGTGGTCTTCTTGTTCAATATAAATTTCATTGTGTCGTACCTGGCTTGAATAGATTGCGTAAAGGACACATTGTTGTCTTGTTGGAAAAGTTGTGAAGTTCGCATCGGCCGGCCACCTTTAGTGGTGGTTTTGCAGACTCCTTTAGTTTTCTTTTGCTTCTTCTGATTGGCATCGTACAATCCTTCCTCTCTAGGCAAGATGATTGTTTCGTATCTATTGCGACACTGTCTAGCAGATCTGTAGATTCTGGACGTGTTATTAACCAGGTCGGAGATGAGATCCCAGTTGGGAACGTGTGCGGGGGAGAGGATCATCAGATTCAAAGGCAGCCCCTGTGATTTGACAGCCTGCAGCAGCGCCATGTCTTCTGTGACCATCCACTCGGGAACACTTTCGGGTTCATTGTGTGGTCGGGGAGTAGGTTTAATCGCAGATACTGGCACCGGAGGTCTGACCATACCTCGGTATTTTTGAAGTTTCAAATCTCGTCGCATTTTTATCAAGGCAGGCGATGGTCTTTCAAACAATGAGCGCGGAGCATAGACAGATTCTTCTTTGCGGATCTTTAGAGGTCTTCGACCATCGGGGCTGTGACCCGTATCCGCTCTGGGCCGCTTGTTTTCTCTCTTGACAAACACGGGTGGGAGTTGTGTCTCGGACATGATATTCCAGTCGTAGAGGTATCCCATAGCTACGTCGATGTAGACATCGTCTTCCCCCTGGGGAGGTGTTGGTGGACACCACATCTAATAAAAAATAATGCCTGGTTAAAAAAAAAAATTGTCTAGTAGGATTTAAAATATCTTGTTATCCTTAAATGAAGTTACATATAAATGAAACAAAAACTCTCCAGTAAAGTGCCACAAGGCCTCTACTCGTAGACAAATGTAAATAAAAATAAAGTTTCATACTAACAGGCATTCGTTCACGGCCATCTTGAGACAGCCAAACCTATAAAAAAAAAGAAGTAAAACTTTAGTTAGATTTGTATGCAATGCGAGATAGCTCTAGTCAGTTAATTAGTATGACTGGGTCAGAGCATGTAGTCGGGTAATCTAGTTGAGTGACAATAGCCTCTAGTTCACGCCAGAGATCGCAATGGTGCTACCACTAAACTGCACATCCTTCCAGGGACATCTAGAACATCTGCTGTCGATGATGACTAAACATTATATATATGTAATTACAAAGTTCAGAAAATGGCGCTTTGCTGCTTAGCCTAGTCATTTATGATTTTTATTCATGTTTTAATAAATCATTTTACGGTCATTCTTGAAACTTTTTCAGAAGTAAATACTTACATTTCGCCCTTGTAAGCAGTGGTGGTTACTTCTTGCTTTTAACATTCTGCGATGTTTACGTTATAGTTTTGTAGGCATTACATGCAATATGCTTTTTCAGACTTTTACACAATCATCTTGGTACTACCAGAAAAAAATCCACTTTAAGTTTGATCAGCAGCCCCAAATCACTGTTTATCAAAATGAAAGCAATATTATATGAACATGCATTATTGGGGTAGAATACCAATATGATATTGATAGTTTCTGGTAGTGCCTATAGGATGGATGTTGGTTTGTTTGGTGATTTATTGATTGAGGGAAAGGGAAATGGGAGTGATGATCCTTGCTTTGCAGTGCTTGCTTTTATCCCAGACGTTTGGAATGGCATTGCTGTTTTGGTGCAACATGTCTCATTACTAGTACTAGACTGACCGGACTGTACCGACTGTACCAACTGTACTGAAGTAGCCTGAAGAAACAGTGCCAAACCAAACATTACGTCAGGCGACCAGTTGGAAATGATAAAACAAGCATACAAGAGCAAGTGTGTCACCAAAACAACAAACGTCGGGAAATAGAAACAACTAGATAGCAAGGAAAGTCACTTTATTTCCACTTATTTTGGCATCCACAAATAATAAATGTATAATACGGATGCACACAGGCTCCGGCTCCTCTCTACCTGATCCTGATCCTGACATGGTAAATAAATGTATCAGCCAGTATGTCAATATTTAAATTAGTTAAATATCTCATGTGGCACGGTACAATAAAACATAAATTGGATCGTGAGATAACTAAAACATATCTCCTTTGACAGATGATTCGGGACTTGTTAAATTGCACTGTGCAAAGTTATTGTTAAATGATTTACAGATTACATAAAAAATATCTTAATAATTAAAGCATATGTACACCGCAACTAAAAATAGAATTGTTCGCTTTCTCTCAACACACATTCCTTGTCACACATACTAAATCTCATTCATGGTTTCATTGGCTTTACTAGGCTTAGATATAATCTTAGTTGTCTTGGATACTTTCTTAACGAGCTGGTTCTCCGGGTTGGAGGAGGCCCGCCTGGTTCGTATGACCAGGTGTGGGTTGCCCAGTGGCATGGCGGCAATACTGACCACGGGCTGCATGGCGATTATGTCGTGGTTGTTCTCCTGAATCTGAGCCTTCCGAACTATCCAAGAATCCAGCGTTCTGTTATTGGACACATTCTGAATGGTGCCTTTCACTCTACAAATAATCTTTCTCTTTCTCTTTTTCCGTAACAAATCCTTGCTCGGGGGCTTGGTCAAACATCTGGTGGACTCATTGACATCATTCACACCGGCTTCTACATACATATCTACAATAGGATTTTCTTTATCGTCCGCATTCTCGCTGACTGTATTATCTAAAGGAACATCATCATTGTCAGTCGAATCTCGCAAAACAGATGGAGATTTAGAACCATCTGAATTGCACGAGTTATGATTATTGAATTTCTTTTTCCTCTTTAACCGAGCTGTACAGATTAGATCCGAAGAAGACTTCTTCAGAGAGAGTCTCTTCGCAAGGGAATTTTTAATTACAGGTTTGACATCGGGTAGAACAGGATTTACATCCAAAGTCCAGAGATTGATTTTAACTGTTCCGCGGGATCTAGTTCTCGGACTCTCGCTGTCCTTTTTACTATTAGCTGTTGGAAACTTAGCCAAACTTTGAACTGTCAAATTGGAGCCATCGGAGAAGTTGGAGCCAGAATCCACGCTGTTGCTACTCTCCGATATGGAACCGTCTGGCGATGCGCTATTCCGTTCAGTCTTACAGTCATCTTCTGTTTGTACCGGGGACTCAGGGAGTTTGAGACGGATGGCGTCTCGCTTACTTTTCAAGCGGGGGTATTCGCTAGCCGTAGACTTTCTGACGGCCTGTAATCGCTTAGTAACGGGACGATCAGAGACCTGATTGACGGAGTCTTGGCGGGAGAAGGTGAGCAGCTGGCGGGTGTCGGGGTCGGGCTCCGGCTGCGGGGGTGTGGGTGGGCGCTCCAGCAGGCGGCGCGCAGCCTCCCACTCTCTCTTCTGTTTCTCCATTTCAGCGGCAGCCTGTTGTTCCGCAAAGGTGGCCGCCTCGCTGGCTTCCACCATGCGCATTGCGTACAGTTCCACTGGGGAGAGCTAGAAACCAAGTAAGTATGAATCGGGGAGAAGGTTGTCAGATATAGATATGTATTAAATTGGCAGGTAGAAGCGTCACTAACCTGTTGCATAAGTGCTTGGACCTCCATCTCAGCCTTGCTCAATTCCTTCTCGGGCTGTGGCTGCTCCTCGAGCGGGATGGACTCGTCGAACTCGGCCAGATCGGCAGCGGCTTCAGCGCGTGCCGTGTGCGCCGCCGCCACGTCTGCTTCGTCTTCACAGTGCGCCAGCGCCGACTCCAGTGCGGCCTGCGCGGGCTGTCCCCCGCCAGAACCGGAGGGCACTGACTCTTCTTCCACTTCCATGCGGCGAGATGCTTCCTCCTCAGCTCCCACGGCAAACAGGTCTTGGATTGTAGTCTACAAGAAAACATTTACCAGATTAGTATGTGTTCAGAATGAAATAATAATTTGCTAATTTTCAAATAAAACCAAGGGTTACTACCAGAATAAGGTGGAATAATACGATTATCATTCGTACGGAGTGATAATGAAGTACTGTGCCACAGATTATATAAACACTTACACTTTTGAAGTAGGCTGTTGTGAAATTGCCTCCTTCGATAGCCAAGTCTCCAAGCATCCGCTTCTGGTTGGCCTTCTTCAAGATGTTCTCCTCTATGGTCTTCTCGGAGACCAGTCTGTAGATGTGCACGTCCCTGGTCTGACCGATGCGATGGCACCTGTCCTGAGCCTGAGCATCCATGGTCGGATTCCAGTCTGAGTCGTAGAAGATGACCGTATCGGCACCGGTTAGATTAACTCCCACTCCGCCAGATCTGGTGGACAGGATGAACACAAATATCCGGGGATCGCTGTTGAAGCGCTCCATGAGGATCTGGCGCTGCTCCACCTTGGTGGTTCCGTCCAGCCGCAGATATATGTGACCGTGGAAGTTGAGGAATGCCTCCAAGACGTCCAGCATCTTTGTCATTTGGGTGAAAATCAGAACTCTGTGTTGATCAGTGCGCAGCTTTCTCAGGAGACGGTCCAGTGTTTGCAATTTACCTATCAATTAAAGTTATTTATAAATAAACACAACTGATAGATATTTCAGTAGGTATAATAATATAGCGGCACTGAACATTATGCCAGCAATTATTAAAACAGGGATGTTTTTCAGCTAATTTAGATTCATTCTAAATGTGTGGAGAGACCATCATATCATGCTTGACACATAATACATTAGGTAACGATGAAGGAAGGTGATGAATTAGTTTATAAACTCACCACAATCGTACTGGATAAGCCGGGGGTCGGGGAAGTATGTAGATAGTTGGCTTTTGATGGGGTGAACTAGATTTGTGACGGGCTTGGCATAATTCACCATCAGGGTGTCTAGGTTTTTCTCTTCTTGTATTTTCCACGATAATCCGTGACTAATGTGAGCTCGGATTCCAGGGCTCATTGCACCGCAAATAAACACCACAAACCTGAAAAAAAACAAATAATATGAAACAATCAAATGAACAAAAAATGTATTACTTTTTAAAACTAATTTAAACCCGTTGTAGCAGCTTCAAGGGGGAGGACATATGTCAGACGTGTTTGCCTCCGAACCAATAAGACGTGGCCGCAACCAACGTATGATGCAGCCACTTGCATAATTCCTGTATTTACTTGTACGGGGGTCCGACCAGACGAAAAAGAAATGATATTGAAGTTTAAACGTCCGACTCCCAGCTGAATTAAAATCTGTATGAAATATGTATGAAATATGTATGCAAACCAATATATGCAAAATGTATATACAGTTGGTGGAAAGTATTCCCACCGACTGTGTAAGCAAAAAAATGAGACAGTGAGAGAGATTTATGTCTTTCGTCACCTGATGACTCTTGCGACCCAGTGTCGCGAGAAAGTACGGTATTGCACATCCAGATCGGAGTCTGCGAGCACGGGACAGCGTCTCAGTAGGGCATAAATACCTCACGAAAATCGAAAAGTAGACAAACAAGCATCAACTTCTGATCTGACCATTCTTCTGTCGGCCACTCCACCTCGCCTTGACTCCAAGCCTCTACTCCCCTTCTTAGCTGACTATTGCCTACCGCCACCCCCTGGACCCAGACCTTGTATTGTCACACAGACAAGGCCTTCCAGCGCAACCCCCGGAATATTGAATTTGTAAGTCCAAGTCTTTCCCCCTTGCAAAGGGTTAGGCAGGTTGTGTTTTTCTCCCCTCCCACCTTTCCGCAGATCGGTACATTTCGCTTGTGTGTTACATCCGTCGACACAGAAGGGTTATGGAGAAAGTTTGTCAACATGTTCAATAAAAAAGAAGTGGAAGAAATGTAGTAAGTTTGGGTGTGCAGTTGGTTACCTTTTGAAGATATCAGTCATGCCTTTGGCGTAGCTTTCCACTGTTGCAATGTCAGTTTTGAGGGTGTGGCAGAAGTTAGTCGGGGGCAGTGAGCAGGCCTCCCGCAGGTCCAGGCCATAGAGCGGCCAAGCGTCACAACGCCGGACGTTGATGTCGTTCAGCATGTGGAGTAACGATTTTCTCCTAGTTTTCAGTAATTCTTCAAGGGAGGGCTGGAAAATAAATATAGGATACTTATTTTTGGTGATTTTATATAGTATATATATATTAATGCTCTAACTTTTCCCCATTTTCAGAAAAGGGCCTGAACTCAAAAATCGACCTTGGCGCCCTATCCATTCGAAACGCCTTAAGGTTCATTTTAGTATTGCTCTAACTTTTCCCCATTTTCAGACAAGGGCCTGAACTCAAAAATCGACCTTGGCGCTCTATCCATTCGAAACGCCTTAAGGTTCATTTTGGCGAAAATCTTCGTGTCAAAAAGTTGCACGCCAAAAACGTCCGTAAACATATCCACTTTCAAAGAAATTAAGGCTCATATTGGCTTCATGCGTTTTCAACACCCCCCGTTTCGTCGGGAAAAATTTTAGGAAAAAATAAGAAATCGGGAAAAATGTGAAAAACAGGTCTCTTCACGGGAAAGCGTAATCCGTAAAAAATACTCCCCGAGAAGGATAAATAAATGGACAATATTTACTAAAACAGATTTAGGAAGGTTAATAATTGGTCAGTTCGGTCGCATTTCTTGAAAAAAACCCCAGGATAATCCATCAAACTTTTGACATTTCCAAAATCGTCATGAAACGCGATATCATTGATTAAAAAGAAGAAATTTGTTGCTACTGAGAAGGTAATATTTACCCCATCGAATTAATTCGAAAATAATAACTTGGTAGGTACTGAGACTGAGCACTTTTGGCTAAATGATTAGGTACTACCGATACGATATCATGAATTTATTCTTTTTAACGTACGAGAAATAGTTTGCAGGAACTGAAATCGCTGTTTAATAAATATTTATTTTAAATAGCGCCATTTTTTTTAAACGGACAAAACAGTCAGAATCCGAAGAGCGTGTAGATCTGTTTCGAGATTGACATAATATATTTATTTTTTTGTGGCTTCTAAATGGGTAATAACTTGCGTATAAAATTATGAATTGATGGATTTTTCACAGGAGCACAGAAAATCAAAGAGTCGGATATTTTATAAATAATTCATTTTGATATTCTTTTTCTTTCGTAATATATCTGATATTGGTATCAAAATACGCGTATTGACGTAGCGGATCCGGGCATCTCGGTGAAAATATGAACAGTTAAATCTTGGCTCTCTTTTGCGAGAAAAGGCTAATACTGAAAGCTTTTTCTGTTTCTTTCCTATAAATACTCAATAAGAATAGCGGTACAGTAGGGATAGGGTAGATGAAAGGCAGATGTAGGGTAGGGGTACGGGTCGCCGATATGGGTATCAAACTGAGCGTCTCCACCTACGCAAGCCGATTTGCGCGATTAAAAATTTGGCAGCAAATTCCTAGGCCCCATTTCTCGAATAATTCTAATATTGAAAGATTTTTTCTTCTTCTTTTCTTTAAATACTTAATCGTGGTAGTCGTAGGGTAGGAGTTGGGTAGATGTAGGGTAGATGTAGGGTAGATGTAGAGTAGATGTAGGGTAGAAGTTGGGTAGATTTAGGGACAATTTTTTCTATGATTTTTTTTTAAATTTATATAGCGCTGTTTTTTTTACTTTTGCCTTGAACTTGGCAATTAGCTCCAAAGACCCATTTTGCAAGATGTGGGTCATATTTTTAAGGGAAAATATTAAGCAAAACACATTTATTGAAATAAAATTACTAGGGGTGGGGTAGGGGTCGGGGAAGGAATAGGGGTATGAGCAGGGGTAGAGGTAGGGGTAGGGGTAGGGGTAGCCGATATGGGTATCAAACTGAGCGTCTCCACCTACGCAACCCGATTTGCGCAATTAAAAATTTGGTAGCAAATTCCTAGGCCCCATTTGTCGAGATAAAGCTAACATTGAAAGTTTTTTCTTTTCATTTTCTTTAAATACTTAATAGTGGTAGTCGTAGGGTAGGAGTTGGGTAGATGTAGGGTAGGAGTTGGGTAGATGTAGGGTAGGAGTTGGGTAGATGTAGGGTAGGAGTTGGAGTAGGAGTGGGTAGGAGTTGGAGTAGGAGTTGGAGTAGGAGTTGGAGTAGGAGTTGGAGTAGGAGTTGGAGTAGGAGTTGGAGTAGGAGTTGGAGTAGGAGTTGGAGTAGGAGTAGGAGTTGGAGTAGGAGTTGGAGTAGGAGTTGGAGTAGAAGTTGGAGTAGGAGTTGGAGTAGAAGTAGGAGTAGGAGTTGGAGTAGGAGTTGGAGTAGGAGTTGGAGTAGGAGTTGGAGTAGGAGTTGGAGTAGGAGTTGGAGTAGGGGTAGGAGGTTGAGTATAAATATTTTTTCCAAATATTCGTTTTAAAAATTATTTCCAACACACACACTTCTTGCGTCATCCACATTACAACACATATTCTAAATACACAAACCAATTGCAGCTCTGCAATAGGCAAAACCTAGTATATATTAATGCTCTAACTTTTCCCCATTTTCAGAAAAGGGCCTGAACTCAAAAATCGACCTTGGCGCCCTATCCATTCGAAACGCCTTAAGGTTCATTTTAGTATTGCTCTAACTTTTCCCCATTTTCAGACAAGGGCCTGAACTCAAAAATCGACCTTGGCGCCCTATCCATTCGAAACGCCTTAAGGTTTATTTTGGCGAAAATCTTCGTGTCAAAAAGTTGCACGCCAAAAACGTCCGTAAACATATCCACTTTCAAAGAAATTAAGGCTCATATTGGCTTCATGCGTTTTCAACACCCCCCGTTTCGTCGGGAAAAAATTTAGGAAAAAATAAGAAATCGGGAAAAATGTGAAAAACAGGTCTCTTCACGGGAAAGCGTAATCCGTAAAAAATACTCCCTGAGAAGGATAAATAAATGGACAATATTTACTAAAACAGATTTAGGAAGGTTAATAATCGGTCAGTTCGGCCGCATTTCTTGAAAAAAACCCCAGGATAATCCATCAAACTTTTGACATTTCCAAAATCGTCATGAAACGACATATTATTGATTAAAAGGAAAAATTTTATTTTTTTATTAGCGACCCTAGCGGTCGGCACTAGAACTACAGTGAAATCCGTAAGGAAAAATTAAAAAAAACTAATCGAATTTGGCGCTAATTCAAATTTCATCGCAAAGAAATTCTCCCCGCAATATACCGACAGTTTCCTTTGAAAACGTTCCATATTAAGTGATCACGAAAAACAGACACCGACCAAAAAACGTAGACACAAAATATTAATAAATTTTTGTAATATAATTAAAGGTTTTTTTTCGAAAAGGTCCGTCTCGGCGAACGTTGGCGTAGGAAAAATATATTTTTCAAATAAAGATTTGTCGATTTTTTTTCAGTTTTTCACTTATTAATTACGAATAGGCTGTCGGCGTTTGCGAATTCAAAAAGTACACCCTTCAACAATGTCATTACCAAAAAAATAAAATCAAAAAAGTCACGTTTTATTTTTATGTTTTTGTTAAATTTTATTAATTTATTTGAAATGAATACGTTAATTTGTTGGATAGTGTACATATTTAAAAAGAAAATGGCGGACAAGATGGCGGCACTTACGATGTTGCCACAGAGAAGAAAACATTTACCCCATCGAATTTATTCGAAAATAGTTACTGGGTAGGTACTGAGCACTTTTGGATAAATAATTAAGTACTACCGATACGATATCATGACTTGATTCTTTTACATATGAAATACATTAGAGGAACTAAAATCGCTGTTTTTTTGATAAATATTTATTTTAAATAGCGCCATTTTTTTTTAAACGGACCAAATAGACAGAATCCGAAGAGCGTGGAGACCTGTTTCGAGATTGACATAATATATTTATTTTTTTGTGGCTTCTAAATGGGTAATAACTTGCGTATAAAATTAGGAATTAATGGATTTTTCACAGGAGCACAGAAAATCAAAGAGTCGGATATTTTATAAATAATTCATTTTGATATTCTTTTTCTTTCGTAATATATCTGATATTGGTATCAAAATACGCGTATTGACGTAGCGGATCCAGGCATCTCGGTGAAAATATGAACAGTTAAATCTTGGCTCTCTTTTGCGAGAAAAGGCTAATACTGAAAGCTTTTTTCTGTTTCTTTCCTATAAATACTCAATAAAAATAGCGGTACAGTAGGGATAGGGTAGATGTAAGGCAGATGTAGGGTAGGGATAGGGGTAGAGGTAGAAGTAGGAGTAGGGGTAGGGGTACGGGTCGCCGATATGGGTATCAAACTGAGCGTCTCCACCTACGCAAGCCGATTTGCGCGATTAAAAATTTGGCAGCAAATTCCTAGGCCCCATTTCTCGAATAATTCTAATATTGAAAGTTTTTTTTTCTTCTTCTTTTCTTTACATACTTAATCGTGGTAGTCGTAGGGTAGGAGTTGGGTAGATGTAGGGTAGGAGTTGGGTAGATGTAGAGTAGATGTAGGGTAGGAGTTGGGAAGATGTAGGGACAATTTTTTCTCTGATTTTTTTTAAAATTTATATAGCGCTGTTTTTTTACTTTCGCCTTGAACTTAGAAGTTAGCTCCAAAGCCCCATTTTGCAAGATGTGGCTCATATTTTTAAGGGAAAATATTAAGCAAAACACATTTATTGAAATAAAATCACTAGGGGTGGGGTAGGGGTCGGGGAAGGAATAGGGGTATGAGCAGGGGTAAAGGTAGGGGTAATGGTAGGAGTAGCCGATATGGGTATCAAACTGAGCGTCTCCACCTACGCAACCCAATTTGCGCAATTAAAAATTTGGCAGTAAATTCCTAGGCACCATTTCTCGAATAATGCTAATATTGAAAAAAAAAATTCTTCTTCTTTTCTTTACATACTTAATCGTGGTAGTCGTAGGGTAGGAGTTGGGTAGATGTAGGGTAGGAGTTGGGTAGATGTAGGGTAGGAGTTGGGTAGATGTAGGGTAGGAGTTGGAGTAGGAGTTGGAGTAGGAGTTGGAGTAGGAGTTGGAGTAGAGGTTGGAGTAGGAGTTGGAGTAGGAGTTGGAGTAGGAGTTGGAGTAGGAGTTGGAGTAGGAGTTGGAGTAGGAGTTGGAGTAGGAGTTGGAGTAGGAGTTGGAGTAGGAGTTGGAGTAGGAGTAGTAGTTGGAGTAGGAGTACGAGTTGGAGTAGGAGTTGGAGTAGGAGTTGGAGTAGGAGTAGGAGTTGGAGTAGGAGTTGGAGTAGGAGTTGGAGTAGGAGTTGGAGTAGGAGTTGGAGTAGGAGTTGGAGTAGGAGTTGGAGTAGGGGTAGGAGGTTGAGTATAAATATTTTTCCAAATATTCGTTTTAAAAATTATTTCCAACACACACACACTTCTTGCTTCATCCACATTACAACACATATTCTAAATACACAAACCAATTGCAGCACTGCAATAGGCAAAACCTAGTATATAGTATTGTTCTAACTTTTTCGAATTCAGACCAAACCTGGCCGGCCGAAAGCGACCTTGGCGCCCTATCCATTTAAAACACCTTAAGGTTCATTTTAGCTTAAGGGCAGCGGACTTTCGCAGCCAGGCGAAAATCATCCTTCCGCATATCGAATTTCAAAGAAATTAAGGCTCAGAATCGGATAAGGTCCGTGTCGTCGGCCTGTCTCGCGAAAGTGGACCTAACCGACCGCCGAGTTTAAAACACCGCAAGGCTCATTTTGGCGTGCAACAAATTCAGCAAACCGAAGTTAGCCGCGGATCGAAACTCGCATTCTTAAAAAATCTCTGGAAACTACTGAAAATTTTGTATCGAAAATAGTGATCGATTATGGTTTCCAACTGTCGGCGAGAACTAAAACTAGCGTTAATTAAGTAAGGAAAAATTCAAATCCGATCGAGTTTTGCGTTGGTTCTATTTTCAACCGCAATCTTCCTACCCGCCGTGTGGCGCTTCTCGAGTTTCATTCGAGTTTCCAGCGATCTTTTACCGTACGTGTTGCCAGTGAAAGAAAAATAATAGACTCGCCGAGTATATATTTCAAAACTACGTACAAAAGCCAAAATAGGATCTCTCGGCGGAAAATTATCTTCAACTTTTGCCGTCTCCCACGAAATTACAATATCCTTTACTTAGATGAATCGGAGAGGTTAACTAAATAGATAATCGCTTTTAAAAACCACGTAGGAAGTTTTGAAAATCGCGACATATACAACAACACATGGAAAAACTTTCACGATAATCGTTCAAACTTTTGACAGTTATGAAAGCTGATAAAAATCGTCATTTTATTCTTTCGCGCCTATTTCACTTTTCTATGGGATAATTTTGTTCGAGAAAATTCCTTCAGTTTGTAGACAAGTGCAATATTACAAGTACCTACCCGAGAATCTAATGTATGGAAGCATTCGAATTTAATTTTCGAGTAGGTACCCAAGTTGTAGGAGGAACCTATAGGAATAATATGAAAAAATTACTTTGAAGGTTTAATAATATTTAAAATGAACGAATATCTTGAAATAAAATTACGAGTTTTTTTTAATGCGTAGGCGATTTTACACGGCGCCATTATTAATACTTACCTTACTAATATTGTAATACTAATTTGAAATATACAAGGAACAAATAATTCGGTGAACGACAAAAACCGATAAAAATTCATTTATTGATAGAAAACGACAATTTTTTGGATGATTTTTTTTTAAATTTATATAGCGCTGTTTTTTTACTTTCCCCTTGAACTTAGCAATTAGCTCAGAAGCCCCATTTTGCAAGATGTGGCTCATATTTTTAAGGGAAAATATTACGCAAAACACATTTATTAAAATAAAATCACTAGGGGTGGGGTGGGGGTCGGGGAAGGAATGAGTAAGACCAGGGGTAGGGATAGGGGTAGGGGTAGGTTTAGCCGATATGGGTATCAAACTGAGCGTCTCCACCTACGCAACGAGATTTGGGCAATTAAAAATTTGGAAACAAATTCCTAGGCCCAATTTGTCGAGATAAAGCTAACATTGAAAGTTTTTTTCTTTTCATTTTCTTTAAATACTTAATAGTGGTAGTCGTAGGGTAGGAGTTGGGTAGAAGTTGGGTAGGAGTTGGGTAGATGTAGGGTAGGAGTTGGGTAGATGTAGGGTAGGAGTTGGAGTAGGAGTTGGAGTAGGAGTTGGAGTTGGAGTAGGAGTTGGAGTAGGAGTTGGAGTAGGAGTTGGAGTAGGAGTTGGAGTAGGAGTTGGAGTAGAATTTGGAGTAGGAGTTGGAGTTGGTGTTGGAGTAGGAGTTGGAGTAGGAGTTGGAGTAGGAGTTGGAGTAGGAGTTGGAGTAGGAGTTGGAGTAGGAGTTGGAATAGGAGTTGGAGTAGGAGTAGGAGTTGGAGTAGGAGTTGGAGTAGGAGTTGGAGTAGGAGTTGGAGTAGGAGTTGGAGTAGGAGTTGGAGTAGGAGTTGGAGTTGGAGTTGGAGTAGGAGTTGGAGTAGGAGTTGGAGTTGGAGTTGGAGTAGGAGTTGTAGTAGGAGTTGGAGTAGGAGTTGGAGTAGGAGTTGGAGTAGGAGTTGGAGTAGGAGTTGGAGTAGGAGTTGGAGTAGGAGTTGGAGTAGGAGTTGGAGTAGGAGTTGGAGTAGGAGTTGGAGTAGGAGTTGGAGTAGGAGTTGGAGTAGGAGTTAGAGTAGGAGTTGGAGTATGAGTTGGAGTAGGAGTTTGAGTAGGAGTTGGAGTAGGAGTTGGAGTGGGAGTTGGAGTGGGAGTTGGAGTAGGCGTTGGAGTAGGAGTTGGAGTAGGAGTTGGAGTAGGAGTTGGAGTAAGAGTTGGAGTAGGAGTTGGAGTAGGAGTTGGAGTAGGAGTTGGAGTAGGAGTTGGAGTAGGAGTTGGAGTAGGAGTTGGAGGAGGGGTAGGAGGTTGAGTATAAATATTTTTCCAAATATTCGTTTTAAAAATTATTTCCAACACACACTTCTTGCTTCATCCACATTACAACACATATTCTAAATACACAAACCAATTGCAGCTCTGCAATAGGCAAAACCTAGTATATAGTATTGTTCTAACTTTTTCGATTTTCAGACCAAACCTGGCCGGCCGAAAGCGACCTTGGCGCCCTATCCATTTAAAACACCCCGAGGTTCGTATTCGCGTGCAGTCAAGGGGATTTCGAAACCAAGCCAAAATCGACCTTCCGTCTATAGAAATTCAAAGACGATAAGGCTCGGAATCGGTCAAATATCGATGTAGCCAAAAAACGTATGGAAAAAATTCAGACAACTGAAGTTAGCCGCGGATCGAAACTCGCATTCTTAAAAAAATCTCTGGAAACTACTGAAAATTTTGTATCGAAAATAGTGATCGATTATGGTTTCCAACTGTCGGCGACAACTAAAACTAGCTTTAATTAAGTAAGGAAAAATTCAAATCCGATCGAGTTTTGCGTCGGTTCTATTTTCAACCACAATCTTCCTACCCGCCGTGTGGCGCTGCTCGAGTTTCATTCGAGTTTCCAGCGATCTTTTACCCTACGTGTTGCCAGTGAAAGAAAAATAATAGACTCGCCGAGTATATATTTAAAAACTACGTACAAAAGGTAAAATCGGATCTCTCGGCGGAAAATTATCTTCACCGTTTGCCGTCTCCCACGAAATTACAATATCCTTTACTTAGACGAATCGGAGAGGTTAACTAAATAGATAATCGCTTTTAAAAACCACGTAGGAAATTTTGAAAATCGCGAAATCTATTGCAACCCATGGGAAAACTTCCACAATAATCGTTCAAACTTTTGACAGTTAAAAAATATAAAAAAAAGCGCCATTTCGTTCCTTCCCGCCCGCTCTCATATTGCATAATTTTTCTTAGAGAATTTTCCATAGATTGTATGCAAATACAAAAGTACCTACGCGAAAATTTTATCTAATAAAGCATTCGAATTTAATTTCCGGGTAGGTAGGTACCCAAGTATTTAAAGGAAACTAACGGAATAGTTTGAAAAAAATGCTTTGAAAGCTTAATAATATTTTAAATAAACGAATTTGTTGAAATAGAATTACGGTTTTTTTTAATGCCGAGGCGATTTTACACGGTGCCATTATTAATACTTATATGAGTAATATTGTAATACTAATTTGAAATATACAACGAACAAATAATTCAGTGAACGAAAAAAAATCGATAAAAATTCATTTATTGATAGAAAACGACAATTTTTTGTATGATTTTTTAAAAATTTATATAGCGCTGTTTTTTTACTTTCCCCTTGAACTTAGCAGTTGGCTCCAAAGCCCCATTTTGCAAGATGTGGCTCATATTTTTAAGGGAAAATATTACGCAAAACACATATATTAAAATAAAATCACTAGGGGTGGGGTAGGGGTCGGGGAAGGAATA